>VDFB02066384.1:0-29632 GCA_007258455.2 Sequoia sempervirens
TAGGCTTCACAAAATAAATTGATACATATTAAATCACCAGGTCTGAAACTTTTGTGTATCTCCATCTAAACATCCAAAAATATTGAGAACAAGTCATATGGTGACTCATTTGCATGTTTTTTTATCTCATACAACTTCCTAGCAGAGAGAATCAATTCAGCCCTTCCCATCCTTGGTTGATGTGAGATTGATGCTTGCTCATGATCTGCATCTCTGGGAAGTAGTGCATATGAAACATCAAAAAGCTCCTCTTCCTAACAGACACTTTTATTTCTTGATTGGTTTGGCTCAATAGCTTGAATTCTACTAGAACTAGTTGTGCTAGTCATTGCAGGTCCCCTCATAATTGAGTATTTCAAATTATTCTCAATATTCATGGCCTCTTGGTAAGCTTGTTGTAAAGTAGCAGGCTCTTTGTCTCTCAACAAGAAGCTCATATTTCTATCAAATGCTCTCAAATACACAATAAAAAACTCGGCATCATTTGGTCTCATGTGCTCAGGGATTTCCCTTATAAACTTTGCAAATATGAGGTTGAAAGCAGGGACCAATTCTCTTTTGTCCCTAGAGATCTCCATGAAATTCTTTCTTGCAACAGTTGGATTTATCCTTTCATCGAATTGGTCCATGAAGGTTGTCTTAACCTCATTCCAATAGTGTATAGAAGAAGCAGGCAAAAAAGAGAACCAGTCTCTTGCATCTCCTTTCAGAGATTGAACAAACAACTTCATAATCACATCTTCACAATCTATCCCATAATCACCCATCATATCATCAAATTTCTGCACATGCTTACTTGTTGACTTTGACCTGTCAGTATTGAACCTTGGAATTTTGTCCCTGATCTTGGGTGGTACCACATTTGGATACCCACAAATATTGTCAAAGTTGATAGCCTTGTACCTATCAGTACTGAAGTTGCCTTGGTGAGACAATGACTGTTCACCTTGCATACCTTTTTCCATGATAAGGTGACTTGACAACTAACTTTCAATTCTTGAAATGGAATTTGAAATATACCAAACAATTATACAATATCACTTCAATCCCTTTCACATATTTGATCCTAAGACCCTAGCATATGTATTTCTTAAAAATGTTGCCTAAGATTTTACAATTTAACATGCTCTTTCCATTATGACGCGGGAATTTAACTTACACACAAAAGCATGCTAAAATATTATTTTCATTCCCTCATCTAGTGCTAATTCACTCATTAGGGAATCATTTACATCTCAAGTATGCGAAAATTCATCTTGATTTATCAATTATACACTCCTATTTCTTCAAATCCGATGAAAATACTTGGTACTTTGCAGCGAGGAACTATCCTTTGTCCTTTAAGTTGTAGATCTGGTTAATTGATGAAAGCTTTAAAAAGTTCTTTGAGTCAAGGTTGCCACCTCCTTCCAGAGGACTATACTTCAAGTGAGATGAAGTTTTGTTACAAGTATTACACGTTCTGGGCTATCTTCCACAACAAAGTCATACTCAGATCCTTCAATATTTATTGCACACCAATTATTTACCAAGTCCTTCAGGTTCACTTTACCCTTTGACTCTACATTTTGTATCTACGTGTGGAGAAGGAGAAATCCCCAGCAAAGTTGCCATTTTGTTGATGTTTTTCCCAATACACCTAAGGAATCTCTAAAGAGTAGCCAATTCTTATGTTCAAGACCCTTACAGTGAATGGCCAACTGACAAGATTCAATCAAACATTGAGATCTTCTACACTTCAGGCTCTATGGGACCTAGGAGGGTATTCCTTTTTATCATTTCATTTTACTACCTCAATAAATGACATAGAAAATCACATATCAGTTCCTATAAGGGGTAAACAACACAATTCACTCAAAGGTTGGCTAGTCTTTAAGCAAATTTCTATCAATTTTCTAGGAATAGGGAAGATACCTCACATACATATTTCATTATAGGTAATTTTAAGAGATTTGTATTCTAACCTTGAATCGATAGTCCAATAGTTCAATATCACTCTAAATGTAAATACCAAGACAAATAGACTAGTGTCTTCATCAATTAGGTAATAGAGTCATACATATTACGATCTATCATACAAAAATTCTTTAAAGCTGATGACTATGGACTATTTCCATAAAGACTTGCATTATAGAAACTCTTTGCATATAATTCATCACTTCTTACCAAATTCTCAATAAATCACCACAAATCCATGTCCTCACTTAAACATTTAGTTGATTCATTGAATCAAAGAAAAAATGAAGGCATGCATTCAAATGAAACATTTGAAGATGAACCAAATATGCTTTATATTGTATTTAAAATTTACAGAGTGATTTGCAGAGAAGAGCATATGAACTATATATGAAATTTACTTTCGATATCAATAATATCTACATAACTATTTAAGATTTTCATTTGTAAAGTTCAAAACCCAAGACAATCTTACTACCCTATTTTCTAGTATCCCTATATTATCTACCCTTTTGTATCAGACCTGAAGACTCAAATAATTTAGAACCCCCGCAAATAAGCCCTGAATTTCCTTTTATAGGATAAGGGAGCCAACAAGCTTTAGGCATGAAATGTAGTTACATTACATAAATTTCATTTCATATCATAATTCAGCCCCATTTCCAAAATTCCCCAAATGATAATTCTATTGAGACGGGGAAAGCAAAAATTTCCACAACCATGATGAGGAAGAAGCAAAGTGCCACCAAAATCTTCCTCCACCGCCAAGTGAGCAGCAAAACCAATGCCCAAACTGCCACGAGGGTACGCAGTCAACATTCAACACCCCAAAATTTTTCCACGCACACAAAGATAGAAAGCGAAAACCACAGAAATCATTTATCAAGACAAAAAATTCACTAGCCACCACCTTTTCACAAACCAGAAGCCTTTTTACCAGCAAAACGCACACCCCAATACACACGGCCATGACCAAATCTAGTCTTTCTTTACACTATGTTAGATGGCCTAGCAGCCTCCTCTTTCTTTCCCATTTCTCCCGAGCTCACAGCTTGGTCTTTCAATCGACGGCTACATCTGGTAATCATAAGTGAAGATTTCTTGTCGTGGATGCTCTTGTGAACACTTTGTGCAAGCTCTAGGACTATCTCATGAGGCTCCTGCAAATTTAATCTAGCAGACCTTTGCATTGGAATAGATGGGGTGCCAACCTTACTCATTCTAGTACTAGAAAATCTACACTCAAACTTTGGTTCTCTGCACAAACTTGAGTGCTTGACAACTTAATTGCTATGGTGAAAATAGCAACTTGTCACTTCTATTTATTGAGCAAAGTGGTGATATCAATAACCAATGCTTAATGAAAAACACAGGCACAAACTGGGCAATTCGTTGGCATGCGTATTGTCACCGTTTAATTCTCAAGTGCATGTAAATCTGTAGATCGCACTTCATGATTTCTAGCAATTAAGTCTCCACATGCACAGAGATCAATTTGATCAAACCTGCAGAGAGTATATCATTAATTCCCACTTGTTACAGAGTGAGAATGGCTATCACGTGTCATTTTATCAACTTTGAATATAAGTCATTGATCTCACGATGAGATGGCAAATCAAACGGCTTCATTTAGATTAACTAGGTTTGAAATCTAGTAGTGCTTCACTGATGTGTCCTCGGACAATGGCGTTAACCCACCTCAGATGGAAACTTCTCCGCCAGCAAGCTCCATCCATCTCACAAACTGAGAAGATAGATCCACGTGTCGAGATCTCGCTGATCTCATGGCTTTTAACAAGCGTTCACTTTTTTCCTAGCGAACCAGTAGGGAACGATGGAGATTGTTCCTGAGATTTGATCTCGGTCGTCAGTTTGCAACCACAGGCCATAAGCTTGATAGTGGAGACTAGGCCCCACATCTATATGAAGACACACATCTTCATTTCACTATTCTCGTGGCTTTTAATGAGCCAACATTTATCACCTGCGAGCTGGCGGGGTATGGTCAGGATCTCTTCCCACAACCTTGAATCTCAAAACCTTCATGCACGGCAAGGTTAGCATTTAATAAAGGGCCTTTGTTAGGCCGATGGTGACATCATCCTCGCAGCCTGATGACTTAAGTTTAAGTCATCGGGGAAAATTAAGACCCGAATTTAGGAAATGACTTAGGTTGACGGGACAACTGGATGACCGACGCTCTTAACCAAAGGGGTCAGTAAACTAACGTGCAATGTGGCTTAAGGAATGACTAAGTGAACCAGCGAATGGAAAAGCAGGTCAACGGAGTGTTAGAATACTTAAGTGCTTTCATAAGCAAAACCCTACTCACTCATGGGGATAAGGGTTTTAAAATGCAAACCAAGCCCATGGGGGATGAAAAAAAATTCTTCATAATTTTAGAAGCTCCATTTGTGGGGTGCATTAGAAGAGGAAAAAAAATTCCAAATGAAGGGAGGCATGCATGAGGTAGAGGATAGGAAAGGACAGCTAGAACATGGGCCAAGGAAAAATAGAAAAGAGGTAAAAAAGAGTTTATGTAGCATTGTGAAGGAGGGTGCCACACTACCAAAGAGGGGGAATAAAGCCCACAATAAGTGAGAAATGACAGGAGCGTAGTCCAAAGAGAGAGGAAGAGGGGTTCACGACCTATAGGAAAGAAATACAAGTAGAAATTTGCAAGAAATCACTTGTGAATAGGGTGGAGACAAGGAAATTATGCCATATAACAAGGTAAGTAGTTGTAGATTGGAATTTAAAAGATATGTTTGTTTAAAATTATAGTTATGCAGCCATATGGAAGAGAGGACAATGCTTTAAAAAGGCTAAATAAAAGCCAAATTTATTAAGGAGGACAAGTGGGTGAAAGAGTAGAAGAATATGGTCAAACAAATTATGAAGGAAACTGCAATGAAAGCACAGATTGGAAGAGATGCAGGGATAATTGAATAGAGATTGTATAAATATTGAAATTGGATTGAAACTGCCATAGATCTAATGTGAAGATAGGTTTCATAGTAAATTGTATGATATTCCAATTGTTTGGATGATTGAATTGTCACCATCCTTTTATTTTTGTATAGTTTTTGAATTTATAATTATTTTGACAAATGAAATTGTCAAAATAATTTATGTTGGTTGTGCAAATTTTGGAATTATAAGTCTGTGATTAAACTATGTGTGATCTGTGAGAAAGTTAAGTGGGTCTACACCACTTGAGGAACATTGGAATAGGAAAATAAGATAAATCAAGTAATAAAAGGACTTGAGGACCAAACAAATCAACAACTATTAGATTTTCTTGCTAGAAAAGAGTTGCTCAATAGTGAAAAATGTTCATTGTAGGAAAGATGTATCTATTAGGACATGATTTCTTTGATAAGATGCTAAAAGTGGATTTGGCAATAGATCAGTAGTTTGTAGATAATTTAGCTAGAGTTTCCTATTTTTGATCATTTCATGAACGCTGAATTTGTTAGGAAGTTGCATAGTTTATGTTTGTTGAAATCTCATCTAGGCAATGGAAAATTTATTAGATGGTGTTATGTGTTTGGATTTTTTGGCGATTTTTCAATGTTTTGATTTTTTTGGAATATTTGATGTTTTTGGACTTTTTTGAATATTTGATGTTTTTTGGATTTTTAGGAATATATGATGTTTTTAAATTTTTGAACAACTTATATGGATAATGATGATGATGGATGATAAAGATATATCAATATGTAAGGATATCAATAATCTTTTGAGATCCTATTGATAGTAAGGCTAAAATCGTTTGATTTGATTGAGTGATTGTCGATAGTGATAACATTATTAAGGATACACAACAATGCAAGGATAGTGTTTCCAAGATAGGAACAACATGATGATAGGGAAGGATACATCCTAATACGATGATTGATTGATTAAGATTGATCAAGATTTGTAGCTAGGCTAGGAACAAAATTTGTTAAATGTTTTGATACCATGTTGAAGTGTTAGCAAGATGCAACTGATATGAATTGTTTGGATTGTTTGGATAATTCTTGGATCACAATGTGAGCTAGAATACATAGACAAAGATTTATTCCAAAGCAAGATGTAAGTACCTACCCCCAAAGTCTAGCAATGTATGGAACACTATGATTGGATGACTAAACTAGTGGGATGGAAATGGATATGTGAAGGATAGGCATTATGCAAGTAGATTTAGAATAAAGGATTTTACTTTCAAGAACTATCTCATAGTAGGATAACATTTTTTACCCAAGCTAGTTGTCAAATCACTACAACAAATCCTTGTGATTTGCTTCACTTTTTGCTCCATTTTTTGCTTCCACCCACTATTTTAATGTATTTTTGGCAATTTTTTGAAAACGTCGGTGCTATTTATCAGGATGGTGCAATTTTTGGGGTTTATTGCACCAATCATTACAAGTCAGCACTAATTTAGGCACTAATTAGTGCTAAAGTAACGTTGTCTTTAGCGTCGATACTAGCTTCAAGTGTAGCATTGCTTTTAGCTCTAACTTTAGCTTCGAGTTTAGCTTTGGGTTTAGCGCCAGTCTAGACACCCCTATGTCAAAGATACTTATTTATATGTCTCATTGATGATGTAATACAGTGAAATTTCAACAAGATAAAGGCATATCGAGGAGAGAATTAGTTATGTCACATCGACAAGGTATATCTACAAGTGCTCGGCAAAACACAACTCTTGGATATAAAAAAGTAATGTCAATGAGACATTGAGATATCAGTAAGACAATTAAGATTTCCTCATCGACACTCTTCAAGTAATGATCAAAAGCATACACCAATATACTATTGGGAAGGTGAGCAACATATGTAGTAGAGCAGTATACACTGCAACCCCACAGCAAGAAGCCTTGAGCAAGGTAGTAGTGCGGTAAATAGCAAAAGGGAAGGGAAAAACAATGCTATATCGTAGTAATAATCACAAGTCTCCCCAACATGGCAGAGTTACACCGATATATAAAGAAATACTGCCGAAGGAAAATATCGATGACATAGAGGCATATCGGCAAGAGATACTAACTTGTCTCATTGATATCGGCAACCAACATCAGAGGAACATAAGATCTAATGTCAATGAGACATTGAGATATTGGTAAGACAAATAAGACTATCTCATCAACACTCTTCAAGTAATGATCAAAAGCATACACCACTATACCATCAGGAAGGTGAGCAACATATGCGGTAGAGTGATATAGACTGCAACCCCGCAACAAGAAGCCTTGAGCAAGGCAGTAGTGCAGTAAACGTGGCATCATTACAATTTACATCAATAAATGTAGAAAATCACATCAATTGCCAAAATTAAATGCTATTAAATTATTAAGGGTTGCCAAAACTAATATGATTGAATACCGCACCATCCAAAGATAAGTGAGTTTTCCCAATATCACACTCAATTGTAGTGCACTAGCATGGAAAGAGCTAAGGATACGAGAAGAAGTCCTACAAGTGTGAAATACTCAGGTAAGTGCATGAAAATTCTCTGAAAGAGATTTGTTAATATAAAAAATCTTTCAAGGTTTTTTCATCTGAAGCCATAGTAGAGAAAAATTGAAACATGCCTCCTAAAATAAAATAATCAGAAGTAAGAGAAAATCAGCCTAAAATTGAAGATGAAGAGCCTAAAGTAAAAAAGAGACCACTCCATCAGTCTATATTAGATACACTTCCAAGGTCTACTAAAGAGGGTAATAAGAGGGTAATAAGAAGTTTCTCATGGACACGGTACAAAGTTGTAGGGATGCCCTCATTTCCAAATCTAGATGGGACCTATTTTGGTATTTTTATAGTAAGAGAAATGAGAAGATTCCAATGCCAAACACTTGGATGTTGGATATAGCAAGCTTGATTGTCCCAAATGTGTTTGTTGATGTAGAATTTATCAAACTACTAGCCAAACACTATCACTCAACTACCAAAATAGTAAGGTTTCCAAACGACACAGTATTGGTAGAAGTAACCAGAAAAGCCATCATTGAGTGTGTTGGCTTAAACAAGCAAGCTCTGACCAAGATAAACCTATATAAAAGTGAGGAGGATTATCCTAGGTTAAAAAAGACTTATAGAAGTGATGAGGTATCGCTATATATGAAAAGAGGCATTGGTAACAAAACATTCCCCATCTCTACTACCACTATTGAACCATTTAATGTGACAGATTTTTAATATTACTTTGTGAATACATATTTAGCTCTTTGCCAAGTGTTGGGGATAGATGCTCAAGATAAAATTCCAATAGGCCTAATGATGATGGCCATGAGAATTCAAAACCCTGAAACTAATATTGAATATGACTTTGCTTCATACCTTGAGAAGGTGTTAGATGATAAATTCTCCCAAGTTGTAGAGGATAGAGCACGGATTACATTTAGACACTATTCCCTACTGTGTCCTGTTATATTGTACCAAAATAGGGACCATTGGACTAAAAGAATGAACTTGGCTACAGTAGATGAGCAAGGGAATCCCACACTTGTCCAAAAATGGTGCTATATTTGGGACGATCGGTGCAAGAATTTAAGATTTTTTGTATTCTACGAAAACTTTGTACACAGAATCCTTTGAGTTCTTGGGTATGCAATACCAATATTGTGAACCAAAATGTTGCAACTAGTGAGACCTTTGGCTTTAAGACCAGAGCAAGGTCATACACACAATTTTGGAGATTGGTTCTTCCTCTTGGAAGTTACAATAATAAGATTTTATGGATGCCCTGTTGCTCCACACATACTACCAAAATTTGTGCCCCTCAAATTAGCATTTCTTGAATTTATGTGGCAAATGATGTGGATGGAGAAAGATGTAATGCACAAGCAAAAGAAAGGAACTTTTCTACCAAACCAAACTAAGTGTGAAGATTGGACTATAGGCTCAAACACACTAGAGGAGTTACAGTATTATTTGAAATCAAGATATGCATTGAAATTTGGATAAGAAAGAGCCTTTGACCCTGAAAATCATATGAACAACATAAGGCACAATCTTCTTACCAAAATGACAGTGCCACACCAAGTGGATTTTGAAGAAGATGTCATAAGGAACTGCATTACTTATAATGATGTATTTAGTAGAAGGAAAAAATGGGAATATATGAAGAAGGTTGAAGAAAGGATGAAGAAGAGGTCCAAGGATTTCCTAGGATACTTTGTTGAGGAAAAGGACCCCATCAAGAGGATAGAATTGATAATTGGTAGATTTGAAGACTTGTACAGAAAGAAGGAAGCATATCTTGAAGAGCATCATAGTGGTGCAACTGCAAAGCATACCCCAGGTGAAACCTCTTAGCCTCCCATGGAGTAGTTACCTCCTAAAAGACAGAAGACAGGAAGCATTGAACAGTTAGTACCTTATGAGGATACTGAAGAGGTGGGTGATACTGAGGAAGTGGCTACAATACTGCAATCATTGAAAGGTGATATTGAAGTTGATCAACCCATCCTTGAGACTAGTGCCCATAAACATGAGGAAAGGATGGGTGATGTAGAAAAAACAAGTACAAAGGTACATGAAGATGAAAGGGAAATTACAGCCAGGAGATTCATAGAAGATGATGAATTCATTAAGACTCCTAAGTTTAAGGATTTCTGGATGAAGATGAAGATAAAATAATTTCAAGAGAGGATGGAATCAGTTGAAGCAAGAATTGAAGAATTAGAGAAAAATGAAATCATAGCATAGACTTTCCAAGAATTAAGAGTTAACAACATTGACATTAGCCCCTAGAAGGCTAGAGAAATGGTCTTGAAGAGCAATATGCTCATTTTCCCTGGCTTGGAATTAAATAAAATGCTTCTACTTGATCAAGTGCGAAGTGTGGGCTCAGGAAGATCCAATGCTAGTTGCAGAATTTGACTCCGATGAAGGTGTGAGTGGAACTAGGTATAACCCAAAGATTGAAACCCTGGCCATATGGATCAAATAGAAAAATACACAGAAGTGAAAATTATTGGATGTAATTCAAGGGATGAAAGGGGCAGCGATAGTAAGGACAATACAAGATACCACCCCTTTGGAGGCAGCCACAATGACCATGCATTCGTCCATGTTCACTCAAGCAACTGTTAAGGGATTAGAAGATAGATTGAAGGAGTATGAAAAGGAACAAAGGTTCCTAAATGATGAAGTTAATAAACTATTCATGGAGAATGTCAAATTGAAAGAATAATTAAGAGGAGCAAGACCTGCACAAAGCAAGGAGATGGTGTTATGTAGGCCTCCTATTTCTCTAATGGATATTGTGAAGAACATTTCTACATAACAGGTAAAAACTCTAGAGAAGGAAGTGGATGATGTAAAGAAGGCCAGCAATCAAACCCAAAATGAAGTGAAAAGATGAATTTGTGAAGTTATGGAAAAGATTCTTAAGCACAAGATAAAATCAATTATGGATAAACTGGAGAATGTGCATGATAGTTATAAAACACTTCAGCAGGAAATGGATCAAATAAAGACACATATGCTTGTATTAGATCCTTTGTTCAAAAGGTGGCAACATATTCACCACACTTTGGCTAAGTTATGCAAAGTTCTACAAAGAAGTCCTGATGCACCCACAACATTAAATCCAACTGAACAAACTGTGAAGATGATTATTGATGAATTTCAGTATGTACAAGGGTTTGATGAAAAGATTGTAACACGAATGGATTTATTCCATACCTACAAACAATGGTATATACCTAAAATCATGAGAGATGGTGATTAGTTGGAGGACTTGGATAAGTGGAAGAAATAATTCAGTCAGATTATTCATAAGTGCATAACATATACAGGAGGATGATGATACCAGTCTTCCCAGGCTAAATCATATCATGGATGGGTTGATTGTTCTTGATGTGGGATACCTAAAGTTTTTCAATGATACAGAGGAATTACTAGATATTTGATGGCAAACTCATCTTGCAAACATGCAAAATATCTAGGAATATAAGTGGCCATCAGATTTTACAATGTATCAGTGGGAGGAAAAGTATTTGGTTTCAGAAGAATAGGACACTAAGGCGAGAGCATTTGGATGTTCATCATGGAGAGGAAGACTTTGCCAGATCAATGATCACGGGTCTTCTATGTTGAATAATGGAACCATATGTCAAAATGTTTTAAGTCTTGTTATTTCCTTAATTATGCTAATTAAATAGTTGTTAGTAAAAGAAGTAGTTATGAAAGGTCGTTTCTTTTTGTAAAAGGCCTGTAGCTTGTTGCTTCCTATATAAATAGGAAACCAAGGCCTAGTTTTAAATTATCATCATCATATATCATTTCCTTTTTTGAAGACTTGTGTTATTAATATATATCAATTGAAGCAATATAATGGAGAACATCTTATTATCAAAGATTCTCCATGACTGTGTTATCATTCTGTATTTTTCTTATGTTTTCCATACTTATTTCTTCTTATATTTGAATGAATATCAATTATTGAGCCTCAATACTGTGCTTATGTGAATGAATATGCTGATACAGTAAAGTATTTATTGTGGATGTTGGTAGAGCTACTAATTTTTTTGAAAATTTGAGCTTATTTTGCCTTGTTACATGTTCAACATAAAAATGGAAACTATTTAAAAATAATAAAGTTAACAAAGTTACTTATTTAAATAATTGTGAGTTATGTGCATTAATATTTTATTAACTTTTGTGTATTCACGAACATATGTTGATACAAAATGAATGGAAGAAGCATCCAATTAATCCTATTTTTTTCTGCCAACAATTCATACCAAAGATTGAACAATTTAAGGATACTGCAATAGGTATTCATTAAGGATATGATGATCATATATTCTTGTACTTGTATATTCTATGAAACATTCCTTATTTTCTATGAAACAGTGTATATATTCTTGTACTTGTAAATATTCTTTTACTGTTATGTCTATTAAATAAAACAGAGTTTGAATAAAAAATGCTTCACCCTTTTTTGTAAGTGAGTATGTGAATTATTGTTTAAGGAAAAATCTTACAGTGTTTACATATTCAATTTACAAGTTTCAAATCTTCATTTTCTATGTATATAAAATTGTATGTGCTCTTTATCTCAAATGACATAAAATAGTAATATCATCAGAATCAGGGTTTTCAATTTCAACACCATCATTGTCCACACTTTTCATATCATGTTCACTTTTAAGTACAATCATCAAAATTTTATTTTTATTTCTTGTCCCAGTTAATCTTGATTCCTTTCAGCACAACACAGTAGGTTGCATGTTAAATTTTAAACATTTTCTTTGCATTTTTTTGTATATATTATTTTCTCAGTGCATCATTATGTAACAACAATTTCACTTCTGAGATATACAGTAAAAATAAATGAAAGCACATGTTTTCTTTGTCAAGAGAAATGTATGGTGAATACCCTATGTCTTTCAGGATAAGTGTGCAAGTGAAATAAGACATTACTAATTGAATATGATTTTCTACTGTACAATTGTTTTTTATGTGCTTTTACTTTTTGCATGTGGATTACCCTCAGAAAGAGACTACTTATCTTTTCTTAAATGAATCCTTTACATTTCCTGTCTACGAAAGGAATTTACTGCTTGACAATAGGTTTGTGAACTTCATACAAATTAAGATTGGTGTAAAAGGCCATCCCCACAAATGTTGTTTGGTCTAGAATTATAATGGAAAATAAAAAAAGATTGCTAGGAGAATAAAATAGGTTTTCAATTGTCTAAGTACAACATAATATTACTGAGCATTTCAAAGTTTAGGCCATAAGAATCATTCTTTTATAAACATGGATTGCAAATAATTCTGAAAATTTAGAAGTCTTGGTCATTAACATTATTGTCTACTACAATGTCGTCTAGTGTATCATTGTCAATGTTCATATGTTCTTTCAAGTATTTAATATTATTATCATCCTCATCTTGACCTGCATCATCTTCATCATCATTGAAATTTGACTGTAGACCATCTATATTGTTACCAGATGTATTTGGATCATCATTTTCTATACCATCCATATTGTTTTCTTCCATAACATCATCTAACTCTGGATTGTTGTCTTCTTGTGCCTGAACATAACCATCTTCAACATCATCATGGATGTCAATTTCTTCGATGTTCTCTAATCCCTCTCTCTCATTTGGTTGGCTATCATTGTTTTGCTCAGCATCCACTAATGCATCCTCAATTACATGCCTTAATCTTGGATCATAATGTATGAAAAATATCCATTTTGGGTCCAAAATATCTTCATAGAAAAATACCTGCACATGAATGACATACATATATTAGACATTATATAAATTGTATGAACATATATACATCAATTGAATAATGGAACATTATTTTATAAACTACCTTTTTTATACAATAATTGCTATAAAACACAATTTTGACAACATAGTTTATAAAACATCAGTCCACACTCATTTATTATTCTTTGGTTTTCTATCCTTAAGAACATCCTTAGGGAGACCTTGTTCTTCTCTCTTCTTTCGTGCAGTGTGTTTTAAGAAGGGGTAATCAATCAATAACTCATCCCCAATGGTAAGGTCCATAATAGCCTCAACCATTATCAATCTATCAACCTCTCTTTCCATATTTGCATCTTTATCATTTATAACCTCAACAAATTGACAATTCGGTCTTATAGTAGGGTCCCTTCCCTTACTACTATTTATAAATCTTGCAATATTTTTGTGTGTATGCATGTCCATATATATACATAAGATGACCTCTATTCATTTCTTTTCCACTTTCCAATTGGAGACGATGTGTATACATATTTGAATTTAGACCATATGCTTACATGCTAGGATTATATTCTACTAGCCTTCTCCATTCACCACTGTAATATGATGGACCATAATATGGCATTAATCTCCTAGTGGTTTGTTCTGAATTGTTTCGATGTTTGGATCCCACATGTACATTTTGGACAATAAAGAGGCCTAGATTTTCTCCATGAATATTGGAGGGTCGTATCATGTAGTTGTATCCCCAAAATTGAAACACCTCGTACACTCTAGGTAGTTGTTGATCACTAGGCCAAGCGCAATAGTCGACAATCAAATGTCTCTTTGTAAATTGATCTCAAACTCAAGGGTAAGTCATCATCTCCATCACATTCATTCTCATAGGGTATGTAGTCCACCTTTCCCTTGTCTTTAAGAAAATTATGCATCTTCACACTAGTTCTTGTTTTGTTACTTGTTTTCGTCAATTCCTCATCTTTTGAGCTAGTATATTGGCACATATTTTTGTTAGATGTATCCTTTGATAAATGATCATTGCCCTCTAGGCTAGAATTTGGTGATCCAAGAAACTTTAAACCAAGAACTTTATTCTGCAAGTATCCATTAAGAAAAAATTAGTTATTTAAATAATATAAAACAATGTTTAAACAAAGTATACATGTTATTTATATCAAATTAGAAAATTCCTCACCATAATTCCTATTGGATTTGAATCGATTGTAGGAGGCATACTACCAATAGGAAGTTCATCATATATGTAATGTCTTTGTACAATCGCCCGTTTGAATTGTTTCTTTCCACGACATACAAAACATCCACAAACAACAATTTTCTCAAAGTATTCATCCCATGTACTATAGTCCTAACCTACCTCTTCTTCAGTGCAATCATTTTTTGTGTCTACAGTATCCATTATCATATCCTCTTCCACCCACTGTCGTCTACGTGATTTAATAGTTTTAGGTCCACATCCACGTACATATCTTGTTATTTTGTTCTAGTTGAACATGCATTAATTTATGTCAATATTGGATAATACATTATAAATTT
Organism: Sequoia sempervirens; assembly: GCA_007258455.2. Classification (NCBI taxonomy): domain Eukaryota; kingdom Viridiplantae; phylum Streptophyta; class Pinopsida; order Cupressales; family Cupressaceae; genus Sequoia; species Sequoia sempervirens. Next base: position 14,736 of record VDFB02066384.1, read on the forward strand.
CAATAATACTGTGAAAAAAGATGGGCGTATCACAAAATGCCATCAGATCATTTTTTCCTAAGTTAAGTCAAAATTTGAGTACCTGTTGTCCCACTTCATTCGTTGTGTCCTCATTTGATATGATATGATCTATTGACATGGCCTCATCTTGCCCCTATAATACACAACATAGTAAATAATGTTTAGTACACCAATTATATCATTTCAATGAATATTCTATCCAACACAAAACCTCACTTTAGTCATATATTTGAAATATTAATACCATGTTTTGGCTATCCTAATTTTCAAACTTTTCCCTTGATCATAGAATCACATTTAATCACCATTCCTATGCATTTTCAACCAATAAGTTTGACCTCAGAAGCCTCATGGACAAAAAAATGACTTTATCTCCTCTACGTTGTAGCATTTCTGAATTCATAAACACCTTCCTCCTTTGGTTGAGGTTGCTTTCTCCTCTTACCTCTATTTTATTTGCAGATTTCGTTGCCTCGTCTATTTCCACCCACTTTCCTCTTGGAAATTTAGTATTTCTACGCCATCCACGTCCTCTCTCCATGGCCTCCTCTATGAATAAAAATGATGCCACATAAGCTTTCACCGCACTACCGCTGAGAAGGAAAAAGCAACTTGCAGGACTGCGGTAAAAACCGCTCTACTGCACCAAGCTGATGAAGGAGTAGCGGGACAGCGGTGGTCACCGCACTACCGCATGCCAATGGTAGAAGACTTGCAGGACTGCAGGAGTCACCACAACATCACCAAGAACAAAAGGAAGACTTGTGTGCCGCCACAGAAGCTTTCACTGCACTACCGCCGAGAAGGATGAAGCACCTTGCGGGACCGCAGTAAAAGCCACTCTATTGCACTAAATTGATGAAAGAGCCACAAGACAACGGTGGTCACAAAAACAAGGCAGGAGTTGGAATTATTTCCAACACTCTAGATCCTATGAAACACAACAATGAAAATAGTCACTATACAGCAATGATAGGCGCTAAATTAGGTGCACTTGATGCCACCTTATACGTCCCAAACAAATTACATTAATGGCCAAAAGTCGGTGCTAAAGTTGGTGTTAACTAACGATGACTAAAGCATCGACTAATGAATCAAAATAAAAAATTTAAAACTTTCCTGCATGAAGGAAGAAATCAGATGACAAAAAAGGGAAAAACGTTGTGTGAAGGAAGAGAGCAGAGCGCTACCAGCAACTGATGAGAAATTTGATTTAGTTTGCGACACCATAGGTAAGGTTACAATTTTTGTCTTGCTTGAATTCGTGATTGTTACTGCTCTTTGTATTGCATTTGAATTCATGATTGTTTACTGGTTCGTGGCCTAACCAGTCCAGGCAACCTCTAAATTGTCCCATCATTATAAATTATAAAACCTTTGAGAAACCAACAAAAAAATTTACCCTACCCATTTGAGCTTTGGATCAAAATATTATAGCACAAAGCGAGGATGCCTTTGTATTCTTTCCCTAACCTGAGTATCAAGGAAATAGTGAACTACTTGGAAAATCAAGCAATTGGGTCGGTCACTACTAAAAATAAACGCAGAAACCGCTTGGTTTTTCCCAGCCGCACCATAGTCACCGATGCCATGACAAATTCGTACAAGATTACATTATGAAAGAGTTTTCATGATAAGGTTATCAACACTAAGCAAATTGAGTGAACATATATGCCCTAGGTTATCAACACTAAGCAAACACAGCGAACATATTTTCCCACAAAATAAAACTTTCATACCACAAATTGGATGAAAACTTTCATACCTGACAGTGTGTACTTCATTTGCCTCCACAGAATGGACAAAAATAATTTTCCCTAGTTCACCTCAAAATGTCAAGCAATGGAGGGAAGCAAGCATTTTTAGCAAACTCTAGCCACAATGAGGTAATTCATTGTCAATTTATAGATTTGTAAATGTTTCCATTGTTTCTTTGAATTTTACTTTTTAGTTTTTTATTTCTAAATTTAAAAGAAGAAATATAATTTAAAAATATATATATATATAGGGACATGAGACTGACAAAGATAACGAGGAATTGGCTTCCATATTGGGGGTAGAGGCAATGAAAAAAATTGTTAATGTGGACTGGACAACACTTGCCAGATACATAGAAAAACAATCTATTAACGCTCCTCAAACATTGCAAACAAAACAATTGTGTCAAAGGGAATCAATTGATTCCCCAACCAGTCCTGGATCGAGCAAAAGATCCAGGAGGAAATCAATGACAGTAAACTCTAAGATTGTGGAACAGGGAGCAAAGACTTCCACTCCTGGGACATAGACTTCTTCCACCATGCCATGTTTTCAATCTTGCATTGGTAGCTACAATACGAAGATAGAATACGAGGTGGTTTTAGGGGAAGTCCGAATGACAGATGCTAGGAAAACATTTGTGAATAGGTTGAAGGAATCATGCCTTCAATGGTTCAAAGACCATATACATTTATCATTCTCAAAGATACCCATGCACCTAAAAAAAGCAGTTGTCCATGACATGGAGACTGATTTTAGCATAGGTTGGTCTGTAAAGAAGATAAAGCTACGAATGTCTCAAAACTACAAGAGATTTCGATGGAACCAAACAAAGAAGATAAAAAAAATCCCTCCTAAGCTAAGGCAAAAAAAAAGGCCAATTGATGTAAGTGTGAAAGTATGGAGAGAGCTTGTAAAAGCATATGAGAAGTCTAATGCATGGAGGAAGTCTGGTGTGGAGAGTACGCAGGTATTTGAATTTTCTCATAAGATTATATCAAATTTATTAAACGATACTAGGCTTGAGAAACTTCGTGCCATGCATTGCAGTGGCTAGAAAAATTTACAAGCCTTGATCTGTACATTTGTAAGTATATTTAATATGTTAAATGATATATTTTTTTATTTCGTTGGAAAAAGTAAATGATTGCATATTAATTAGTTTAACTAGTCCATGTGCCATGTTTTGACAGGAGGAGAAATATGGGCGCCATCCAAAGTAATTTGAAAAGAATATGTTACAAAACAAAAAGTGGAATGATTTTGTAATTTGGATGGAGAACGAGGTATCAATAGTTGAGTTTCAATAACTTAGTTGGATATTGTTGTGTTAATATGTCAATTCATCTCTTGTATTGAGTTGTTTATTGATGCATAGGATGAGTAAATAGAGCTCAAATCTTATGATTACAAGATGACCATTTATGTGCATGAATAAATAGTAGAAGGATGTAGATGAACTCAATTCATCTAACTTTATGCCTCTTGGCAGGAATTCCTCTTGAATCTCTAATATCAGTGCCGAGACTTCCCTATAACTTTTACCTTTTTGTTGCCACCTTTCCTCTTCACTGTGAGACTTCGTCTCATTTTTCCTTATCTGCATTTCTAGCTTTGGCTTCTAATTCGTCCCATGTTTTACCTTCCTCCTCTTCATAATCTTCTTCTTCTTTGTCCTCCTTTGACTCCACAAGAGATTCATCTTTTGAACCTTCCTCATCTTATTTTGATTCCTCTTCTACATCAGAGGGTTTGTATCCTTGATCTGACTCTTCTGAATTATCAAAATCAAAATCACTAGCTTCCATATTAAAAAATTCCCAACCAACATCTTCAATAAATTTATCTAGATCATCAGTAATACTCTTCAAAATTGGCCGCCAGTTCAAGTTCATTTTGCTTTCATAATACTTTATATCCATGGATTTCAGCCATTCCTTGATGCCATCAAGCGAAGATTGAGGAATAGCATACATGCGGAGTACATCCCACTTGAAGTATTTGAAAATAATAGCCATATCAAATGCATTGTGCCCAAGTCATACTCTCTTAAGGTTAACAATCTCAATCTCACTTAGAGCGATTACTAAGAAAGGAAATTCCACCAACTCTACCAAATAGTTTACCATAGGAACAATAAAAGCAGAGGCTTTGAAAGGAACTCCATGAAAACCAATCTCTCTAAATGGTATATCAAACTAGTTCAAAATATTTTAGATGAGGCTACTCCCATAGCTCTCTTACTCACTTTGACAAATCCTTGAAACTCTGTATTGATTTTATTTTTCCTAACCCTCTCTTGGTGTTCTTCCTTAATTTCATCAGGAACATACATTGACCTTCTTTCCTCTCCTAAATTTTGGACCACATCCATTACCTCCACATAAAACTGGACATCCTTGGTCTTCTTGGTTCCAACACCATGATATGGTTATGCAAATGAAAATAAAGCAAAGTAATCATCTCTTTCTCCACTGGCTGGAAGAATGCATGCTTAATGTTTTGATACATGATATCAGCTCTCTCTTTTGCTCTCATGGTTGAATACCGAAATCCAGTATGGTGGGCCTCTAGATTTCCAGTCATCTTCTTCCTCTTCCACCAATTGTTGGCCTGATCCACACGTCTACCAGCCTAATTAGCTTTGTTTTTGAAAGTTGAAGTTTCTTCTGAGTCACCAATGTAGCTCTCTCTACCTTTTTAGACTCTTTCATTGCTACAAATCGTCTCTGGGATTTAATCATTTGTACCACTTGGTTGATGTGCTTTGAATCCTTGCATCTAAAGGAAATTTTCCTTAACATAAATATTGCTAGGGAATTTCAATGTTTCCATTGTAGTTGGCATTAAAGTCGGTACCTGCAACATTGAAAATTATCCTTATATAAGAATTCCCTCCGTCTTGTTAATTGGCTTATAACACTCGTGATGGTGGCTACATGAAATCTTATTCTAATTCCTCTTCTACATCAGAGGGTTCATATCCTTGATCTGACTCTTTTCAATTATCAGAATCAGAATCAGTAGCTTCCATATTCAAAAATTCCCAACCAACATCTTCAATAAATTTATCTAGATCATCAGTAATACTCTTCAAAATTGGTTGCCAATTCAAGTTCATTCTACTTTAATAATACTTTATATCCATGGAGTTCAGCCATTCCTCGATGTCATCAAGCAAAGATTGAGGAATGGCGTACATGTGGAGTACATCCCACTTGAAGTATTTGAAAATAATAGCCATATCAAATTCCTTTTTCCCAAGTCCTACTCTCTCAATGTTAATAATCTCAATCTCACTTATAGTGATTACTAAGAAAGGTAATTCAACCAACTCTACCAAACAATTTAACATAGGAACAATAAAATCAGAGGCTTTGAAAGGAACTCCATGAAAACCAAGCTCTCTAAATGGTATATCAAACTCTAGTTCAAAATCTTTTAGATGAGGTTGCTCCCATAGCTCTCTTACTTGCTTTGACAAATCCTTGAAACTCTATATTGAATTTATTTTTCCTGTCCCTCTCTTCCTATTCTTCCTCAATTTCATCAGGAACATACATTGACCTTCTTGCCCCTCCTAAAGTTTGGACCACATCCATTACCTCCACATAAAACTAGACATCCTTGGTCTTCTTGGTTCCCACGCCATGATATGGTTATGCAAATGAAAATGAAGCAAATTAGTCATCTCCTTCTCTATTGGTTGGAAGAATGCATGCTTAATGTTTTGATACATGATATCAACTCTCTATTCTGCTCTCATGGTTTAATACCAAAATCCAATATGGTGGGCCTCCAGAGTTCCAGTCATCTTTCTTCCTCTTCCACCAAATGTCGACTTGATCCACACGTCTACCAGCCTAATTGGCTTTATTTTTGAAAGTTGATGCTTCTTCTGAGTCACCAATGTAGCTCTCTCCCTTTTCAGACTCTTTCATTGCTACAGATCGTCTCTGGGATTTAATCATTTGTACCACATGGTTGATGTGCTTTGAATCCTTGCATCTAAAGGAGATTTCCTTAACATAAATATTGTTAGGGGATTTCAATGTTGCCATTGTAGTTGGCATTAAAGTCGATACCTGCAACACTGAAAATTATCCTTATATAAAAATTCCCTCCATCTTGTTAATTGGATTGTAACACTCTTGATGGTGGCTACATGAAATTTGATTTTGATTCCTCTTCTACATCAGAGGGTTTGTATCCTTGATATGACTCTTCTGAATTATCAGAATTAGAATCACTAGCTTCCATATTCAAAAATTCCCAACCAACATCTTCAATAAATTTATCTGGATCATCAGTAATACTCTTCAAAATTGGCCACCAGTTCAAGTTCATTTTGCTTTCATAATACTTTATATCCATGGAGTTAAGCCATTCCTTGATGCCATCAAGTGAAGATTGAGGAATGGCGTACATGCGGAGTACATCCTACTTGAAGTCTTTGAAAACAATAGCCATATCAAATTCCTTTTGCCCAAGTCATACTCTCTCAAGGTTAACAATCTCAATCTCACTTATAGTGATTACTAAGAAAGGTAATTCCACCAACTCTACCAAATGGTTTACCGTAGGAACAATAAAAGCAGAGGCTTTGAAGGGAACTCCATGAAAACCAAGCTCTCTAAATGGTATATCAAACTCTAGTTCAAAATATTTTAGATGAGGTTGCTCCCATAGCTTTCTTACTCGCTTTGACAAATCCTTGAAACTCTGTATTGATTTTATTTTTCTTGTCCCTCTCTTGCTGTTCTTCCTCTATTTCATCTAGATCATACATTGACCTTGTTTCCCCTCCTAAAGTTTGGACCACATCCATTACCTCCACATAAAACTGGACATCCTTGGTCTTCTTAGTTCCCATGCCATGATATGGTTATGCAAATGAAAATGAAGCAAAGTAATCATCTCCTTCTCTACTGGCTGGAAGAATGCATGCTTAATGTTTTGATACATGATATCAGCTCTCTCTTCTTCTCTCATGGTTGAATACTGAAATCCAGTATGGTGGGCCTCTAGAGTTCCAATCATCTTTCTTCCTCTTCCACCAAATGTTGGCCTGATCCACACGTCTTCTAGCCTAATTGGCTTTGTTTTTGAAACCTGAAGTTTCTCCTGAGTCACCAATGTAGCTCTCTCTGCCTTTTCAGACTCTTTCATTGCTACAGATCATCTCCTAGATTTAATCATTTGTACCACATGGTTGATGTGCTTTGAATCCTTTCATCTAAACAAAATTTCCTTAACATAAATACTGCTAGGGAATTTCAATGTTGCCATTGTAGTTGGCATTAAAGCTAGTACCTGCAACATTGAAAACTATCCTTATATAAGATTTCCCTCCATCTTGTTAATTGGATTGTAACACTCTTGATGGTGGCTACATGAAATTTGATTATGATTCCTCTTCTACATCAGAAGGTTTGTATCCTTGATCTGACTCTTCTAAATTATCAGAATCAGAATCACTAGCTTCCATATTCAAAAATTCCCAACCAACATCTTCAATAAATTTATCTGGATCATTAGTAATACTCTTCAAAATTGGTAGGTTCAGTTCATTCTTTTCATAATACTTTATATCCATGGAGTTCATCCATTCCTTGATGCCATCAAGTGAAGATTGAGGAATGGCGTACATGCGGAGTACATCCCGCTTGAAGTCTTTCAAAACAATAGCCATATCAAATGCCTTTTTCCCAATTCCTACTCTCTCAAGGTTAACAATCTCAATCTCACTTATAACAATTACTAAGAAAGGTAATTCCACCAACTCTACCAAATAGTTTACCGTAGGTACAATAAAATTAGAGGCTTTGAAAGGAACTCCATGAAAACCAAGCTCTCTAAATGGTATATCAAACTCTAGTTCAAAATCTTTTAGATGAGGCTGCTCCCATAGCTCTCTTACTCACTTGACAAATCCTTGAAACTCTATATTGATTTTATTTTTCCTGTCCCTCTCTTGCTTTTCCTCCTCAATTTCATCGGGATCATACATTGACCTTCTTGCTCCTCCTAAAGTTTGGACCACATCCATTAAATCCACATAAAACTGGACATCCTTGGTCTTCTTGGTTACCACGCCATGATATGGTTATGCAAATGAAAATGAAGCAAAGTAATCATCTCCTTCTCCACTAGCTGGAAGAATGCATGCTTAATGTTTTGATACATGATATCAGTTCTCTCTTTTGCTCTCATTGTTGAATACTGAAATCCAGTATGGTGGGCCTCTAGAGTTCTAGTCATCTTTCTTCCTCTTCCACCAAATGTTGGCTTGATCCACACGTCTACTAGCCTAATTGGCTGTGTTTTTGAAAGTTGAAGTTTCTCCTGAGTCACCAATGTAGCTTTCTACCTTTTCAAACTCTTTCATTGCTATAGATCATCTTTGGGATTTAATCATTTGTACCACATGGTTGATGTGCTTTGAATCCTTAGATCTAAAGGAAATTTCCTTAACATAAATACTGCTAGGGAATTTCAATGTTGTCATTGTAGTTGGCATTAAAGCTGGTACCTGCAACATTGAAAATTATCCTTATGTAAGAATTCCCTCCATCTTGTTGGCTTGTAACACTCTTGATGGTGGCTACATGAAATCTGATTTTGATTCCTCTTATACATCAGAGGGTTCATATACTTGATCTAACTCTTCTGAATTATCAGAATCAGAATCACTAGCTTCCATATTCAAAAATTCCCAATCACCATCTTCAAAAAAAAAAATTTGGATCATCAATAATACTCTTCAAAATTGGCCGCCAGTTCAAGTTCATTATGCTTTCATAATACTTTATATCCATGGAGTTCAACCATTCCTTTATGCCATCAAGTGAATATTGAGGAATGGAATCAATGTGGAGTACATCCTGCTTGAAGTATTTGACAATAATAGCCATATCAAATTCCTTTTGCCCAAGTCATACTCTCTCAAGGTTAACAATCTCAATCTCACTAATAGAGATTACTAAGAAAGGTAATTCCACCAACTCTACCAAACAGTTTACTGTAGGAACAATAAAATCAAATGCTTTGAAAGGAACTCCATGAAAACCAAGCTCTCTAAATGGTATATCAAACTCTAGTTCAAAATATTTTAGATGAGGCTGCTCCCATAGCTCTCTTACTCGCTTGACAAATCCTTGAAACTTCTGTATTGATTTTATTTTCTGTCCCTCTCTTGTTGTTCTTCCTCAATTTCATGAGGTCTACATTGACCTTCTTGCCCTCCTAAAGTTTGGACCATCAATACCTCCACATAAAACTAGACATCCTTGGTCTTCTTGGTTCCCATGCCATGATATGGTTATGCAAATGAAAATGAAGCAAAGTAATCATCTCCTTCTCTGCTAGTTGGAAGAATGCATGCTTAATGTTTTGATACATGATATCAACTCTCTCTTATGCTCTTATGGTTAAATACTGAAATCCATTATGGTGGGCCTCCATAGTTCCAGTCATCTTTCTTCCTCTTCCACCAAATGTTGGCCTGATCTACAAGTCTGCCAGCCTAATTGGCTTTGTTTTTGAAAGCTGAAGTCTCTCCTGAGTCACCAGTATTAGCTATAACTTTTTTGAAATTTTATTATGGTATGTGACTTTGATATGATGTAATATGATTATGGTTTCATTTGATATGTTGTAATATTAGATATATAATAGAAAAATAAATTATTGCATGAAATAAATAATAAATTTTCATTCTAAATGTTTTTTTTTTTTTGCAGAACATGGGTCTTCCAAAAGATCAAGATGATCCTCAACATGATATAGATCCACAAAATTTGGTTCTGCTGGTACATATAACATGGTAGAGGATGATGATGACATAGATGCGGAAGACACCAGGGTCGATGACGACTATGACGACGACGACGACGACGACGACGACGACGACGACGACGACGATGATGATGATGATGATGATGATGATGATGATGATGATGATGATGATGATGATGAGACAGTTGGTGGTAGTAACCAGTGAAATTCATGATCATATAGACTACATCATGGATCATTGTTGATATATCATTATGATGACTCTTTTCATGGTTACTATCATATGTATCATTTTCACGGCCTACAATACTATATTATTGAGTTGTATCATATTGAAATGTATCATTTTCACTATATCATTTGGACATGTATCATCTTGACTTGTATTAGTTTGAGTTACATAATTTATCAATTTTATTTATATCATTTGTACATGTATCATTTTCACTTATGTCAACTATTGGACATGTATCATTTTGACATGTTTTTGATGTACTGGCATATTTGACTTTCACTTGTTTTAGTTATATATGATGATAATCTTATTAGTATTGACTTGTCAATTTATATATATTAAAAGTGGTCAATGATTTTTGGATGGATATTTATTACGTATGATGATTTTAATTTATTACTCAGGATGGATGTTGTCAAATTCAATTAAATTATAGATATTTGACTCACTTGTTTTAATTATAGATGATGATCATGTTACAATAATAGTTCAGGTGGTGATGAAAGGTAAAATTAATGCTTGGCACCTCCAGAACGTAATTGAACAAATCATAGAAGTGTTAAGCTCTTTTGAAATTTTTGTGTTGAGCCACATTAAAAGAGGTGGTAATGTGGAAGCAGATGTCTTATCTAAATGGGCTTTAAATTTTGGTGAAATGGGGGAATTTAGGTTGGAGGATTTTAGAGGTGTTAAGTTAGTGGACTTAGGTGAAAACACAATGCCTTAAATGAACAAGGTGGCGAAGCGAGTGGAGTAGGTTTGACATGAGAAGCGAAGGCAGGGGTGGCAGGTGGTGGTGAAGTAGTACTTCATTAATAGCAAGCCCTTGATTAAGATGTGTTAATTGCTTTTGGACAGGGTCGAGAAAAAATCTACAATAAACTTTGATGGTGGCGGCACTGGTTGTCAGCAGAAATGGAAGAAAATTTCACCTTCCAGTCAGGAAGATTTTTGGGCCCGTTTTATGGAGAGGCATCCAGAAAACAACTGCAGGGCCTTTTCCTTGTTGACGACGAGCAGCTAGTGTAGTGTGCAAAAATGATTTATGGCAAGGATTTTGGCTCTCTGAAACACAGATATTGAACCAACATGGACGTTTACTCCTTAATTGCAGTGTGGAGCTTGGATTTAGGTGAACCAGTGGAAATGGTGAGGATAGTGAACAATGCCTTAAATGAACAAGGTGGCGAAGCGAGTGGAGTAGGTTTGGCATGACAAGCGAAGGTAGGGGTGGCGGGTGGTGGTGAAGTAGTACTTCATTAATAGCAAGCCCTTGATTAAGATGTGTTAATTGCATTTGGACAGGGTCAAGAAAAAATCTATAACAAACTTTGATGGTGGCGGTGCTGGTTGTCAGCAGAAATGGAAGCCAATTTCACCTTCCAGTCAGGAAGATTTTTGGGCCCATTTTATGGAGAGGCGTCCAGAAAACAACTGCAGGGCCTTTTCCTTGTTGACGACAAGCAGCTAGTGTAGTGTGCAAAAATTATTTGTGGCAAGGATTTTGGCTCTCTGAAACACAGATACCGAACCAACATGGACGTTTACTCCTTGCAACGTGGAGCTTGGATTTAGGTGAACCAATGGAAATGGTGAGGATGGTGATGTAGAAATTGTGCATGAAGATTTTCTGGTAGGCATGGAGTCCATTCTCAAATGGGCGATTCCGGGTGTAGGTTTAGATTATTCTGAAGGACTGGTAGATGATGAAATTGAGGAGCTCTATGGGAGACTAGGGCTCAAACCCTTTATTCGTTGGCCCGAAGGAAAATACAAAGCGCATTGTCATGAGGAAGCGCGTTTGGGATGGAAAGCGCTCAAACTCTTCATCGAAGCAAAGGCAAAGATGCAGGGATTGGAAGCAAAAAGGAAGCGCCAAAGGAAGAATTTGGGGAAGTGGCAGAAGAAGAAGTCATTGGGTTCGGGTGGAGCTCGTTAAGACTAGTCGTGTTTGTCTATGTCTGATTTTGAATTCTCCCTCCACTTTTGTTGTATTAAAGCATGTAACTCTAAACACTGTTAATGGTGGTTTTTTTTGTAAGGATTTTACTGGTAAACAGTTATAGGGGTTATAGGGTTTATTTAATGTTTTACTCTACACGTTAAGGTGCCTCTAGTTTTTGTTGTTTGTTGTGGAATTTAGGTGGGTAATGACACTGAACAATAGATGTTCTTTTTTATCTTTACAAGCAATATAAAATTTTTGTGTTACCGACCCAAAAAAAAAATTATCTTGTTATTTAATCATATGAGTTAAATAATTAAATTACTTAGTCTATAATCATATGAGTTATTTAAGAGGAACAATATATTTCACTAATTAAATTGAAATAAACATATTAAATTAATAAATAGAAGCAAAAAAAGAAGCATTTTTAGAAGCAAAAAAAAAGCATTTTTAGAAGCAAAAAAGGAAGAAACAATGGAAGCCAAACTAGAAGCAATCTTGGAAGCAAAACCGGAAGCAAATGTGGAAGAAAAATTGGAAGAAAACTTGGAAGAAAAACTAGAAGCAAAATTGGAAGCAAAACCGGAAGCAAAACCGGAAGCAAACCTGGAAGCAAAACTGGAAGCAAAACTAGAAGTAAACTTGGAAGCAAAACCAGAAGCAAAACCAGAAACAAAACCAGAAGCAAAACTGGAAGCAAAACTAGAAGCAAAGCTAGAAGCAAAATTGGAAGCAAACTTGGAAGCAAAATTGGAGGCAAAACTGGAAGCAAAACTTGAAGAAAAACTAGAAGCAAAATTGGAAGCAAACCTGGAAGCAAAACTAGAAGCAAAACTAGAAGCAAAACTGGAAGCAAACTTGGAAGCAAAACTGGAAGCAAAACCAGAAGCAAAAATGGGAGTAGACATAGAAGCAAAACAAGAATCCAAATTGGGTGCTAATTTAGGCGCTATTTCCAAAGCTATTTCCCAACGCTATTTCCCGGCGCTATTTTGGGCGCTAACAGAGGTGCTATTTTTGGTGTTATTTTTGGTGCTAACTCTGATGTAACGTTCGGCACAAAATTCAATGCCGAGATGATCATGCCTATTTGCGTTGAGTTTAGCACCAGCCAAATCACCTAATTCGTGAACTAAAATACACTAAAATCTGACGCTATTTTAGGTGTTATTTGTCTATTCTACTATAGTGAATAGTGCTATGTAGGAGAGGGTATGACATAGGATAGTACATGGTCAAAGGAAAATGACTATGCCAATATTTTCCAAAAGCATGTTTTTAAGTATATGCCCCTAGTCTTTATCAAGATCAAGATGGATAGGGAAGATGGATGGAAATGGATGGATCTAGTGGTGTTAGGATTAAATGAAATGATGTATGAGATAATATGCATCAAACTAGAATTGTACACATAGATAATCGATTGTTACACATGATGCCTATTTGCTAGGTTTTCATCATGGTACTTGTTCAAAGCGCCATAAGAATGGTTTTCACTATTGGATGAATTATTTTTCTTACTTTTATTATTATTATTATTATTTTGTTTTTTTTTTTTGAATGATCACCAATTGTGTTGGACCACCTAGTGGTGTTGATGCAAATGTTGTTTTCATAGTGTGCCAATAATGTGTTTCCTTGAGGCGTTGCTTCACCAAAATAGTAGCACTTATGTACAACCCATGAATGTTATTGCAATCCTCTTTGGTAGTAGATTTGGCTTTATCTGAATGCACAAATCATGATAGAGTGTCATTAGAGTTTGTATGATAAAGTGTTGCTTCCAAGACAGGATAGATGTGGGATTTTGGATTTTGGGATTTTAGGTGAGATATTAGAGTTTGGTGAGGGATGTGTCATATGGATGAATTACTTAGTAGTTTGGATGTAGGATTTTTTATTCTCCAAACTTTGGATGTGGATGATGGAGTGTGGATGCGATATTTTGAGTATTTTTGGGACCAACAATTTTAGACACTTTGTGTGTTGGTATTGAAGTTTGCTTTGAAGGAGGTGGACACTTGATAGTTTGAAGGCCTTTTTTGATGTGGCTCAATAGTTTCATTTACTATTTGATTTGGATTTTTGCATGATCCAATTTGCCTTGGGATCCATTTTTATTGTATGTGACCACTTTGATTTTGGCATTTATTATCTTGAAAATCTTGACTTTGATCTTTTTCTTTGTAAATATTATTTCTCTTGTTGGTCCCCTCTAGTGGATGGAAGAATTAGGGAATGATGGTCTATTATGTGGATGGGTGGAGTTTTGGCAGCATCCTTATGATAAGGACTAGTCATAACACCAGTTTCAATGTTTGCATCAAATACAGTTTCCCTTGGCATCATGGAGGCATCACTAACATTCTTATATTTCTCGATTGATGAATAACCAAGTCCTTGACATTTAGGATTATAAAAAGATTGTACCAGTTCCAGAATACCCTGTTCATGTAGACCTAATCCTTTTCCTTTATACGACATTCTTTAATAGATCTTGTTTGCAATAGGATTTCAGCATAGAAAAATGTATCCCTCTACATCACACTTTCTTGGGCTTTCCCTACTAAAATTGGGCTTCTTTATGCCTTATTTGGTCCTATTTTGCATCCACAAGCCTTATTTAATGCATCTTTCCAAGGATAATCCCGACACATATCAAATAACCAATCATAATTTAATGATTTTGGACTATATGGCCCAAATTTAGTGATCTAGGACTCATACACCACCTTAGGCATATGGTTCCCACCTAAGTTTTAGGGCCTGGTCCCAAATTTTGCATAGAACTTAACATTTTTCAAAATTTGTGTCCCAAGCTTAGCCTATTAGGACTCATATGCCCCAACTGGCGTATGAGTCCCGCTTAGCTTGGACTTATTTTAAATTCAAATTCTTGGCAGGATTTTATTCTCCTAGATCTGATGTCGGCTTGTAGTATTGTAATTTTGGGAAATTTGGCATAAACAAGTATAAATACAAGGTTACTTCACATATTTTCTCCTAGCAAGTTTACAAACCACCTAACAATTCAAGTATTCAAGCATTATAGAAAATTTGAGATTATGAGAGTTTATAAGAGCATTCAAGAGCTGATTATTAAGCATTTTGGAGCTATATTCAAGAATCAAGCATCAT
>VDFB02066385.1:0-62111 GCA_007258455.2 Sequoia sempervirens
CTATGTATGGCTATTGTGTGAATCTAATGTGTGTATATATATAGTATATACATATATCCATATGTATATATGTATTGATATACACATATGGTGGCAAATAGACATGCCCATATGAATGTATCAATATATGTATACATATGTATACATGTACGTAAAGGAATATATATATATATATATATATTGTTATTACTATGTGATTGCTATCTTTCTTGTATTCATTTGTATATCGACAACATGCATACTTATTGGCATATGGTATATATGAATATATTAACATATATATACATATACATATATATGTGTGTGTTGATGTGCATATATATATGTGTATGTAAATATATGTTATATATTAAATGAATATGACTTTATGCTATGAATTTGATTATCATTAACAATGCTAAGTGTCAGATTTACTTACTAAATCATGGGTTTATTATATACAAAATATATAAGCATTTTAAAGGGCCAAATATATCACTCATTGGAAAAGAATAAAGGGTGCGATATGTGTAATATAAAGTGCAACAAGTAAGTTGATTTGAAGAGAACAACTTAGTTGATGCATTGTGATTAAATATATTTTGACTTAGTAAACTATATTTAGTTTGGACGCCACATTAGTGAATTAAGTATCAACTACAAAGTAAATAAAAATGCTGAAAGATAGGAAAAGTTTCTCCAAATCAATGAATTGGTCAAATAATTTTTATGAGACATGGTGACTCATCTTGGACTAAGTTGACTTATGCTAAGTGTTGTATTTGAGTTAGTGACTAATTCAAATGTGGTAAAATTCGTGCCAATTATAGAAAGGTTGTTGCTTGCTTTGGTGCCACCTTATGAATTTTGTTTGTTGTAGAAGTATGTTTTAAGAGCAATTTGAATGCCTTCGTTTTACCATGTGCTATTTTGAAATGGTCTTATGCTACTGTCAAGTTTAGAGGGAAATTTGTAGCTTTAGTTTGTTGAGTACACTTTTAACTTGCTTCCACCACTTTGATAAATTGAGCGAGTTGATATGAGTGGATTTTTTTGTCAAAACTCATGCCTTTTCTGTAGGCTAAGTGGTTTCCAATAAATTTTTTAAATAGTGAGATTGAGCTCTCATTTGGGAAACATTCCTTATGTAATCTTGTGCATTCTATTTGCATTTCTTATCTACATAAATATGCTATTTATTGAGAGAGAGAGGTGTGAGTATTGGTGAGAGTATTTTACCATATTGAGAGAAGTATATTATCAACTTGTGAGATAAAGGTTATTGTGGCTTTGTTTGAGAGATCAAAGCTAAGCTAGTTGCTATTCTAGGAAAGGTGAGTTGCAGCCAGTCAATTCGACGACATATTACAAGCATGAGGATAATCTTCCTTTATTTGTTTTAGCTTTTGAAAGGTTGCTTTATGGTTGCTTAAACTATTCTATTGTGAATACTTGCATTTAGGTAAAAGTAGTATTTTCTTTGAAAGAAAGTAAACGCTATTTATACTATTTGTGAAGTGCTTGTAATTACTCCATTATAGAGGAACTATTTTTCAAAGGTATTAATATACTAGATATATGATTAAACAAGGGTAGCTTAAGGGTTAATCATAGCTAGTTATTTTATTATGCCAGATAGCTAGTAGGTTACTCCTGGGATTGGTGTCCATTAGCCTAGATTTTGTGTAAAAGGTGATAGGTTAATTTTTGGTTTCAAGCTTACCCATGGGAGGGATTACCTATGCATAGATTATAGTGGCCTTAAGTCAAAACAAGCTTAATAAGTATAAGTGAATAGTTGACCTTCACTCAAAGTATTTTTTGTGAACACTTTGGCCAAAGTAGTGTGATTGCCTTTGGCTCCACTATCATTTCACTTTATCCATGTAGTACATGCTAGTTATCGAGTGTAGGGTTATAAATCCTAGTCATGTAGGGAATAACACTAATCTCAATGTGCTTTGTTGTATGGGGTTACCTAACTAGGCTCTTCGTTGAAGGGTAGTGCCATCTATCATTGATAGATGTGTGGGGGACCACATATGAGTTTGTGATTGGTGGAAAAGAACTTGAGTGATGCTTCTCCTCCTCATCAAGTGACATAAGACCAAAGTTTTAAATGTGGATTCTTGGAACATATATATCTATTTATCTAAAGCTCAGTTGAGCTATGTATGTAATTGTGTACATTCTTGGAATATTGTAATTTGTGAAATTATTATATCGAAATAAAATTCTTATTGTATATTGTTATGACATCTTTGTTCATATATTCTCAATAAATAAAATAAATTTTTTATTGCAATGGCTTGTTACATAGTTTATTTACTTGCATAGTGAAAACTTAGGAAAAATTTACTACATTGAAGGGTTGACATGTTACATGAAGGATCTAATACATGTAAACTCATTCTCTTTAATATTAGGCCCAACCTTATAACTGCCAATCTTGGCCCCTTTGCCAAACTTAATATATTTACCACAATAGGTAAAATATTGTCCATAATGACATGATAGTCATGGATCTTGAGGCCTCTTAAGCCATTAATGTCATTTTGGCTTCTAATACTACTACTTTCATATCTAGTGGGAGAGTGAGTTTGAGACATCAACTATAAGAATTGTGCATGTTGTTCCTTTATCTAGACATAAGGAGCACTAGGTTTTCTATATTTTTCATCATCATATTTTTTAACCCAAATATTTCAATGAATCTTTAGTTGTCAAAAGTCTTCACGTGATGAGATCATATCAAAAGCACCAAAAAGAGTTTCTTTAATAGCATAGGCTATATTTTTCTCTGTATGCATAAAGTCAACAGTATGCCTAATGGCTATATCCTTAAATTATGGAAACTTATAGAAAATGAACAACCTTTTTACACTGCTTTCATGACATGGATCATATCTACTATTAGTAATCCCATCATTTCCAATAAATGACATTCTTTTTTGTCCATTCTCAACAATGTAATCACCTGTTATTAGCAATGTTGCTTCACAATTCTTTTCTTGACCATTGAACCATATTTTTTGTTGATGATATGGATGATACATTTTAAGGTAAGCACAATTTCCACAATAAATACACTTAAACAAACTTCTTGAGTGCCTCACAAAATAATTAAAGTTGCAAGCAAGACATCCATGGTATCCATGAACACTAAGACCAAATAATGTGCCATATGCAGAAAGATCATGAATTGTAAACAATAAGGAAGCTCTTTAAGTGAATTTTATTGAATGACCATCCCTTAAAGATTGAATTACTTTGATTCCTTTCCACAATTTTATTAGCTCATCATATAATTGCTCTAGATAAGCATCAATTGTATTTGAAGTCACACTTTTCTTTCCTAGTATAACAATAATAGAATTAAGAAAAATGGTTTAGTTGCTAACCATGGAGGCAAGTTATAATTTATTAAAAACACTGGCTAGGTTGACTATTTAATGCTTTGATTTGAGAATGGGTTCACCCCATCTAGAGCCAAACCCAACTTTATATTATGAGAATCTTGAGAAAAATTAGGCCATCTATTATCAAATTACATCCATTTCTTAGAATCAGGAACATGTTGTTTTCCATCAGTGCTCTTATTTTGGGAATGCCATTGCATAAGTTCAACAATTTATCTACACTTATGCATTCAGAGTAATCATGTGATTACTGGAAAGTGGCGAAGAAACTTTCTAGGAACCACCGCTGATTTCAACCCTTATCTATACCTCGCTTCATGAAATTTTAGACATTCACTCTCACTTGCAAGATTCTTACAAAATAATACTCAACCATTCACACATGTGTGGATGTTTTCATACCTTAATCCTAGCTTAGTGATTTTCTTTCTAAATTGACTTCATTTTGTTGGTGGTGTGGAGTCAAGTGGTAACAACAAACTTAATAATGTCAATAACTGATCTACACTCTCATTTTTCCAACCAAACACCACTTGCAAGTTAATAATTTGAAGGATTGTTGTTAAATGAATTAAATTGCAATTATCATACACAAGCTTTAAAGAATCCTCCATCAACTTGGCCCAATCATTGGTTAGACCATCATTCAACATTTTATCAACTTCAAACCCTTCATCTAACATTTCTACCTCTTCATCTATATTTGTTTCCTTTTCATTTCTCACATTGTACAATTCTATCACATCTTCATAACAGTTGTAATTCCAAGGGCTTATACCACTATGCCCATATCTTATCATATGTCGATAAATTAGACTTATTTTTCACACCTTTCCACCAAGAAAATCATTACATGGACATGGATTATTTTCAATATCCCTCTCACCAGATACGCTCTCATCAAATGCATGGTATTGATTCATTGTCAACCTTCAATGTTGATCCATCTGTAATTTTCTACACATAGCAACAAAAAATTGTAGAAAAAGAGAAAAAAACAATTTTTTTAATTGAAAGGAATTTCTATAGCAAGAGTTATAGATAGCAAATAAAATAGAGATTTTAACTAATGAATTGAAAAAATGGATTTTTGTATTTTATATTCAAATTGTTGATTACATTGCATTGCACATCTTTCAAACTCAAAGCTTTAATTCAGATTGCATAACTAATAACTAGATGTTGATAGATGACAAAATTTCAATTACAATTTAGTTTTTACATAGTCAACCTAAGCAGTTATGCAATTACTTCACATTGCATAACTAATAACTAGGAGAAGTTTCCAATTGCATTTGCTTGTCATGGCATTCCATGAGATTACATTTCTTTGAGGCATTTTTTAAAAAAGTTCACTACCTTGTTTCTATGGCCAAAAGCCTAAAACAAGTTCTTTTGAACAAGCTATGGATGCTTGGAAAAAATCTATCAAAGCATAATAGTATGCAATAGCATAGACAAGGTAGTGAACTGGTTGAAAAAATGCCTCAAAGAAATGCGGTCTCATGGTGATGGAATGCCATGGCAATCCATAACAATTCACTTGTCATGGCATTTATCATGGAATTCCATCACCATGAGAACATATTTCTTCCAAGAATTTTTTCCAAAGTTCATTGCCTTGTCTATGCTACCACATTTTTCATACATGCCTACCAAAACATTTTATCAAATAGCTCACTACCTTGCTGCTATGGCCACAATACTAAAATAGGTGATTTCAAAAAAGCTATGGATGCTTGGAAAAAATATATCAAAGCATAATAGTAAGCAACAAGCTATGGTCTCATGTTTTTTTTGGTGCAAAAATCAGTCTGATTTTATTTACAGGTTTTAAATGCATTTTTTTGGAAATTCTGCTGTTTAAAATGGGGAAAATCCCTATAGTCAGTTTTGTGCATTTTTTAATGATAGGATTCTCACAATTAGTGAAAAAGGTGGTGTTCATGAAGGAATGGAAAAGATGTGTAGAGCCTTTGAATTTTACCCATACTGTGCAATGGCATTGAGTCATTTAGCAAACCATTTTTTCTTCACATGACAACATTTTCTTATGGAACAATTGATTGAGACAACTTTTGTTTCAACTGACCACCCTCTCATGAAATCTCATTCATATTATAATCTTGCACGATATTATCATAGTAAAGGTGATTATGACACCACTAGCCACTACTACATGGAAGATTCAGTCAAGGAAAGCCAAAGGCCACATGATTTTGTGGAAAATTTCAATTGAAGCTAGGAGATATTAAGAGTTCTCTCTCAAATTTTGAAAAGGTTCTAGAGGTCCACTCTGAGAATTATGAGCACTTAAAATTTGTAGGCCATATATATTCTCAGCAAGGGTAGGCAGAGAAGGCATTGGAAATTTTAAGAAAGGAAACTCACATAGATCCACATGATGCCCATGCATTTATCAAGATGGGCAAGTTATTAATATCATCAAACCCTAGTGTAGCCTTAGATTCTCTTAAGATGCCAAAGTCTCTTCTGAAGAAGAGAAAAAAAAGTACCCATTGAATTGTTAAACAACATTGGGTTTCTTCACTTTGAGCATGATGAACTAGAGTTGGCTCAACAAAATTTTATGGAGGCATTAGGAAATGATGTTCTACCTCTACATAAATCTCTATGGTCAATTTTGTGCATTTTTTACTTGTAGGATTCTCACAGTTAGTGAAAAAGGTAATATTCATGAAGGAATGGAAAAGATGCATAGAGCCTTAGAATTATACCCATACTGTGCAATGGCATTGAATCATTTAGAAACCCATTTTTTCTTCACAAAGTAGCATTTTCTTGTGGAACAGGTGACTAAGACAACTCTTGTTTCAACTGACCACCCTCTCATGAAATATCATTCATATTATAATCTTGCACGATATTATCATAGTAAAGGTGATTATGACACCACTGGCCTCTACTACATGGCATTAGTCAATGAAAGCTAGAGGCCAAAGGATTTTATGGATAGGTTCAGTTGAATCTAGGAGATCTTAAGAGTTCTCTCTCAAATTTTAAAAAGGTTATGGAGATCCACCCTGAGAAATTTGAGAGCTTAAAAGTTGTAGGCCATATGTATGCTCAACAAGGGCAGGTTGAGAAGGCTTTGGAAATTTTAAGAAAGTAAACTTGCATAGATCCAAGTGATACCCATGCATTTATCAAGATGGGTCAGTTATTAATATTATCAAACCCCAATGCAGTCTTAGATTCTCTTAGGACAACAAAGTCTCTTTTGAAGAAGAGCAAAGAAGAAGTACCTATTCAATTGTTAAACAACATTGTCATTCTTCATTTTGAATGTGATGAACTAGAGTTGGCTCAAAAGAATTTTATAGAGGCATTAGGAAATTAAATTTGGGTTGAATTCATAAATAAAATCCCCAATGCCAATTCTATAGTTTTTCCTATTTCCTTTAAAGATATGGAATTCTTCCATCAACTAAAAGAAGGTGGTGTTTCACTTGAGTTACCATGGGATAAAGTCACAACACTATTTAATCTTGCTAGGTTGTTTGAACAAATACATGATACTGAAAAATAAAATCTTTTATACAGGATAATATTGTTCAAGTTTCCTTATTATGTGGATACATATCTACATCTTACAGCCATGGATCAGGCTAGAAATGAGATCCAACTAAGCCTGGAATTCATTGGGGATGCACTTTATAAGGTGGCTAAGAACTCATCAAATTCTTTAAATCTATGCTTGAAAAAATGGAACTGAAAATAGACGACTAACTTAAATCAAAAGAAACAATTAAAGCTACACAAAGTGAATCAGATGCAAAGAATTCTTATGTTGACATTTCCTTGGAAATTGGAATTATTTTTTATATTTTCACAATGAGAGGAGGGATTCAAAGGTGGAGGCACAACATCTTGAGAAGGCTAAAGAACTGTATTGTAAACTATTGGCATAGAGACTAGGAAATGTTTATGCTACGAATGAGGCATCCATTGTGCTAGCTGAAAGGGATCAATTTGATATTGCAAATGAAATTTTTAGACAGGTACAAGAAGTTGTAGTAGGAAATTTTTTTGTTCAAATGCCTGATATGTGGGTAAATTTAGCACATGTTTACTTTTCACAAGGATAGTTTGTGCTGTAGACACTGGAAATTGTCCTTCACCGATGAACCCACCTTTTCATATCAATTCCTCCTTCTACTTTCATAATTAAATAATTTTAATTATTTAATTATATTTTAAGGTCATAGTCCTCTATTAATTAAATAATTCTTAATTATTTAATTAATATATTTTTTCCTTTATTCTTCCCTTGATTAATTAAATAAATTTTGTTTATTTAATTGCATCACTAATTAGCCCCTTCATTTCTATAATTAAATAAATGCCTATTTATTTAATTATTGTCATTTTTCTTCTATAATTAAGTATTTATTTTAATTATTTAATTATTCACTATACTCTTCTTCTATAATTAAACAAATTCTATTTATTTAATTATTTACTAATTTGTCATTTTCATCCACTTTTGAATTAAATTATTATTTAATTTAAAATTCCACATTCCACGTGCCTTTTATAATTAAATAATTTATTTATTATTTAATAATTCACCTTCCTTCCCAAATTGAATAATTTTCTAATTATTTAATTTTCTCCAACAACCTCTTTTTCTATGCCAACCTCATTATTTGTTCCATTCTTATCTTCTCTTGTCTCATTCATTTTCCACACTTGATTGAATTATCTTATAATTCAATCTTGGTCATTAATCCTTATCATTTCTCTAATTTATCCCTAACCCTATTTCATACTACAACTTTTAATCTTGGCCATTGATTAAGACATCTTATTGATATCCAATCTTAGCCATCAATCCAAATCAAACCTTGCCTATAAATCAACCCTCTCATAAGCCATTTGGGGGGTTGATTCTTCAAGTATCCTTGTGCTGCCAAAATTTTTCTTGAATCATTCATCCATTTCTATCTATCATCATTCATCTATCATCTCCATCTCAATATTATGTTGCTGAATTGAGCAACCAACATATCAAAGCAATCAAATAATTCATCCATCATTATGTCTATTTGATGTATTAAAGATTTGGATTAGGTAATGCATGTTATTGTTTTATCATCATGCCAACAAAACCCACCTACCTATCATGTCAATTCCACATCAACATATCCACCCATATCACAACAAGAATATAGGAGCCCATGTCCACCTTGGAAACAAAATCAAGATCCTTTCAATTCTCATGTTCCATTTGATAGGGGGAACACCAATCTAGTTCATGCACCTTATAACTTTATCAGACCACCATCCAATCAAATTCCTATCCCTAAGCCACCATTTCCTAGTCCTAATCCTAAGCCTAAACACCATCTACCCATACACTTGCAAAGGATGTGATCCAATGGCTACTATCACAGAATAGACCATCCCCATGTCAAGAACCCATTAATGAGCTTACGAAATAACCTTTGAATTCCATGCCTATTCGCCCAATCCCATCATGTAGTCTCCCCCTTGAGCCTATTCAAGCGTCTTCCCCATTGAGCCTAAGTCAACCTCCATCATGTCTCCATGTTGTTAACCATCTAGAACATGTTGAGCCCATTCAAGAGTCACCCCCTTCCACTTCCATTCAATCAAGCCAAGAGTTATGTCAAGAGCATTATCCTAAGCATGAGGAAACATTAACATCTCATTCTAATCAATATCTAGGCCCATCTAATGATCCCACTCATAACATACTTGGTCCTATTTATGATCAAGCTCCCCTCTATGATCTTACCTATCATCAAGAAGGTCATGATGATCCTCTTAGCAAACTTTATGCATTCCATGGTCACGAGCCTATCACTTCACCTATCCACGAGCAAGAAACCTCCATTGCTCCTATCTACCCCCTACCTAGCCCTATCCATGATCCATCAACATTTGCTTCCCTTGATGAGACATATGCCTCCCAAGCACACATAGAAGATCAAACAAATTCCTTGGATCTAAGTGAACACAATGCTAATCAAGATCCTAATGATCCTCTATCACCCATTATCGAGCCCATTGCAAGTCCTCCATCATATCCTATTGGTCTTTCTACCCTCATTCATGAATGTTCCTCCTTAGAACAACAACAAACATTATCTTCCCTTGCTTCATTTTCTCCATCCAATAAGCAACTCGTGTCTAGTATTCCACCTACACCTAGTCCCATTGTCCATTGCATACTCCAAACATGAACCACCAAGGTAAAGGTTTAGACCTTCATGAACAAGGTATTTTGGAGCCCATCCATGTAAAAGTTCCTCCATTCTCTTATGGCCTTGGATATATACCCCAAGGACACCAATCTCAAGATGTTGGTATTTCCTCCATGTAACCTAAGTCCACTTTCCATCATGAATCCTATGATACACATAAAGCATATGTTTCCATCCCTCCTCCATCATCCTCCAAGTGTCAAAAGCATGTGACCATACAACTTCCACCATGCACTTTTCCACCATTACTTCCTACTCCTAATATCCCTCCATCCACTTTACCACCGTTAATCCCAACACCTAATATCCCTACCATTCAATCTTATCCATTTATCCATAAATACCCTAACATTCTTAATCATGACCAACAAATGCACACATTATCTAAACATGAAGCTTCCACTCATTCCACCATATCCATGGGATTCAAAATAAAAAATTTCAATTTGTCTACCTATAAAATAAAAAATCTTAAGGACTCTCATGCCTTAGGACATAAATACAAAAAATAAAATAAAAATACATCTAAAAAGTTATATAAGCCCATAACTCCAAAAGTAAAGGAAAAAAAACTAAAAATTTTTTGGTCCCCAAGAAAAAGGAAAGCAAGTCAAATGAGGCATCTACATCACAAAAACCCCAACCATCCCCTTCCATCCAAAATTCCCACTTCATGAAAAAATTTCAAAAATCCCACAAGAAAAATAAAAGTCATAAAATACTAAGTCTATGTGGGTACCAAAAGCACTACATCCACCATCTCCTAAGAAAAAACTCTATTTCTTCCTACATCCTGTCTGCATCAAAAACTTCAATGTTTATCACAGTGTATGCAACCATTGGTCATGGTTCCTTTCCATTTCACAACAATTCCACATACCTTCATCTCCTCACCCTTCACTCATTAAACTACATATCTCCCACACCACCTTCCTATGGTCCATGCTTTTGGCTAAGCCTCCCCATTCATCTTTTACATGTCCCATATAATCCTTATCATCTTCCCTACATAATCCACATCATAATCCACATCATAATCCATCATCTACCTACTCCATCTCCCTTTCATGGTATCCCATACCAACATCTATGAGCATAATGAAATTTGACATGGTCCATGTGATGAAACCCATCTCTAGTGGGACTACCACCTTTCACAGAACTATACACTTGAGTCCCTCCTATCCATATTCCCCTTCTCCCATCCAAAAAGTAAAAAATTCAAAAAAAAAAAAAAAAGTAAAGAGAAATCCCTTCGTCCAATGGTGAAAACCTGGTAAACAGACGCCTTGGATAAGTACCATGATGAAAACCTGGAAAACAAGCGTCATGTGTAGGTTGATCTTCTATGTCACTTACACTTGGGGGAACAATGTCTTATCTATCCAACCTATCATTTTCATGTCATATCATTTGCATCCTACTTACCATCTTTAGCCATCATACATACCTATCATATCGAGTCCACTTATCTACCCTTCTTGTTTTGATCTTGATGAAGATATAGGGGCAAAGTGTTGAAACATGCTTTGGATATTTTTTGATATACCTCATCCTTCCAAACAAGCCTATCATCATCCTATTATCATAAGCTTTGTCATGAAAAATCCTGAGTATTGTACCTTGGAATGGGGCATGCTATTCCTATGTGAAATAGTCTTTGGAGATCACATATTTTCTCTCTTATGATGCATACATCCATTCCATCCATCCATCTATCATGAGCCTTTTATCCCTTATCCTATCACCCACCCTTACATTGATCAATCCCATCTATCTCCTTGCACCTAGACTTGTTTTTCCCTTTTCATTGGTTTATAGCACAAAGGATACCCAAATTTTCATCCATTGACACCTCAAAACATTTCAAAAATCCAAAAAAAATCATAAAACTTTCAAAAATCCCAAAAAATCAAAACATTTCAAAATCCAAAAAATCAAAATATCCCCAAAAATACAAAAAAATGGAAAAAGGTCCTAGAAAAAGACAAAAAAATCAAATATCCATAAAAAAATCCAAACAATAAAATCAAACCAAATCATTTCTTCCAATCAATTCTTCAAAACAATTCAATGCATCAATTCAACTCCTTCAAATCAATCTTCAAACTATCAATCAAACAATCCTCTAATCAAATCGCTCCAACCTAAATCATTCCAATCACATCAATTCTTCTATTCAATTCATCACATCCTATCATCCAATCAAATCATCATATCATTTCAAATCACTTCTTCAAGTCAAATCAATCAAATCAATCCAAGCAATAATCCAAATGCAAGGAAATCCTTAATCCATACCAATCAAGTCAATCAATCTTGCCAAATTATCCAATCACATCCTTTGGTCTTGATCCTAATCTTGGTGTAAACCCAATCAATCAATCAATTATCATCATCCTTGTGTTGATCTATGGATATGACATTCGCAGCAATGAAAACACTATCATCATCAATCATCATAAATCAATCAATTAATCATTGGTTTACAACTTGATAGGGGCAATACCTTGTTTATTTTTGTATCATTTATGCATGCTTGCTTGTTTGCTTGTGTGTGTTATCATTTTTATCTTTAATTTACATCAAATCTGAATTACTCCAAGCTAATATTCATATCTTGTATCTAGATAAGGTTGTATTACGCTGGGGCACGAGACACATCGTCACCTTGGTCCTTATACCTTGGTGCATCATGTCTAGTGTGACATCAAACATCATGGTTGTTCACTTTCTTGTAACATAACGTATGATTCATCTCCTTCATCCACTTCCTATCTTGTATCACTCATCTTGTCCCTCATCATTTCATTTCGAGAGCATACCCATGTTTGTCCAACCCACCTATCCTATCAAGGGGCCATCATCATCATATCATCATCATCCCACTCTTATTTCGTTATCATCCTATCTTTCTATCATCCTCCATTTTCCTCTATCCATAACTTAGCTTCTTTGAAATGATGTTACTCGACACAAAGCTCGTCATCTCAAACACCATCTCAAAGAGGGGAAAAATGTAGACACTGAAAAATTGTCCTTCGCCTATGAAACCACCTTTTCATATCAATTCCCCCTTCTACTTACATAATTAAATAATGGTAATTATTTAATTATCTTTTAAGGTCATATTCCTCTATTAATTAAATAATTCTTAATTATTAAATTAATTCATTTTTTCCTTTATTCTTCCCTTGATTAATTAAATATATATATATTTATTTAATTACATCACTAATTAGCCCCTTTCTATAATTAAATAAATGCTTATTTATTTAATTATTCATTATCATCTTCTTCTATAATTAAATAAATTTTATTTATTTAATTATTTACTAATTTGTCATTTTCATCCACTTTTGAATTAAATTATTATTTAATTTAAAAGCCAACATGTCACATGTCTTTTATAATTAAATAATTCTTTTATTATTTAATAATTCACCTTCTCTCCCAAATTAAATAATTTTATAATTATTTAATTTTCTCCAACAACCTCTTTTTTGATGCCAACCTCATTATTCATGCCATTCTTATCTTCTCTTGTCTCATTCATTTTCCACCCTTGATTGAATTATCTTATAATTCAATCTTGGCTATTAACCCTTATCATTACCCTAATTTAGACCTAACCCTATTTCATACTACAACTTTTAATTTTGGCCATTGATTAAGACATCTTATTGAAATCCAATCTTAACCATCAATCCAAATTAGACCTTGTCTATAAATCAATCCTCTCATAAGCCATTTGGGGGGTTGATTCTTCAAGTATTTGTTGGCGACCAGGATTGCAACCTTAGGCAAGTTGCACTTGTCTATCCTATTACAACATGGAAACACTCTCTAGTTAGTGGGTAAACCAATTAGAGAGAGTGAATCTCTAGAGTGAGTTGGTTCCCTTCTAGCTGATCACCTAATCTATGAACTTTCAGGGGAAAGGGGAGTAGAGAGAAAACTAAAAATTAATACCTACAACTTATGATGACCAACTAGATATTGAGATTCTAATAAAACTTAACTCAAAACACTTCTCTCAAAAAAAATAACTCTCACAATTCACTTTAATGCATTTAGCTCATTACTGTTTTGCATAAAGACTCCATGGAAACTGAATACAATATGCAACCTGAACCTATTTGCAAACCTTGACAATAACCCACAACAATAGGACAAAGAAGGATTCACTGATCTAAATCACAACAAAATCTGACTATCACTATGAGCTCATGACAAGAAAGGAGAAAAGGAAAAAAATGTTGCTTTATTGCAAGTAAAGGAGTAAGGCATCAAAATATGATTCAAAAAGCTTACAAAGCTCTCAAAGTGACTAAGAAAGCAAGAAACTAAAAAAATTCTAAACCCTGAGAAAATCAATTTTTTTAGATTTATAGCCAAGATGTGACCTTGTAGTGCCAAAATAGAAAAATCAGGGTTGTTGTCCCTCTAAAAGGCAATTCATTCTGCATTTTCAAGCTTCCTCAAAAATCCTAAAAATTAACCTCCAAAATAGCTCCAAAAGGCATCAAAAAGATGGAAACTTCCCATCACCAAAAGGTTGATCCAAAAAGGCCTCAAAAATAGGTACAAACTACTAGAAACTAAAATTAGAAACTT
Organism: Sequoia sempervirens; assembly: GCA_007258455.2. Taxonomy (NCBI): domain Eukaryota; kingdom Viridiplantae; phylum Streptophyta; class Pinopsida; order Cupressales; family Cupressaceae; genus Sequoia; species Sequoia sempervirens. Next base: position 14,267 of record VDFB02066385.1, read on the forward strand.
TAGTTTGGCATCCTCTTTTCAAATTCGCCCAAGACTGAACTCAGAACTGAAGTGTATTTTCTAACTACATTTAAATAATAGCTAATTAAGAAATTTATAGAAACATTACTTAATTAGTGTTTTAGAGCTTTGCAATTTTTGAATTACAAAATAAAAGCCTTCCTTGTTACATTAGATTTTTCATTTGTCTTCACATCTGATTTTTTCCCCTTCTAATCTTCAATCATTTTGATTTTTTCATTTATTTTTTGCAAAACATTATATATGATGCTCCTTTACATATTTTATTTTTATATAAAAAATCATAACAATATATATGCCCATCATCCACTTAGGAAAAAAATAAAAATTGATGACCCTAAGTCATCACTTGGTCTTAAGGGAAATTAGCATGAAATTTTTCTAAGGCATAAAGAAGGGAAAAAGGCAACCCTGATGAGGGGCTATGTGCATGATATATGGTTTGATTTTCTTTAAAAATCAAAGAAAAATAAAAGGCCAAAGGCCAATGTTTCAGCCTAAGCAAAAGAAAGATGGCAAAGCATTAAAAAAATATGAAAATAATATGATGAAAATCACATCAGTCAACAATAGGGTAAAAACCCTAACATAAAAGTGGCCTCCAAACTTTTCCTTGGTTGTCATTTGCATTGACCCTTGAGGAAGAAAAAATCTCTGTTGTGCACGCCACCATGGGGAGATTAGGGTTTGATCTTTAAGCCTCCATTCAAGCTCCTCTCCTTTGATTCTTCAGTGCATTCGATCCTCTACATCAGTGGTAAGTTTTTGAGTGTGTTTTTTTCTCTTTCTTGGCTCCATTCGCTGAGAAAATATGGCCTTTGGTTGTGGCTTCCATTGAAGTTTCAATGATTTTTTTGATTTACTTTATGTTGACATCTTCACCATTCTCATGGTCACCCATGGAGACTTCATTGGAGCTACCTATGATGGCTTAATCGTAGGTTTGTGAGGCTCCTCCATAGAAAAATGAGGGTAAGCTTTTATTTTTTCCATTTCTATTGTATTTTATCTCAATACAAAGCTTCATTAAGCTTTTCCTTTGTAAAAAGTATGAAGTTTGATGGGTTTCTTGGCTCAGCCATGTATACAGGCCACAACCACTATACATTTTCCTCCTTTTGCTGAAAGAAATTGATAGGGCTTGAACCACATTGTAAACAATGACATTGTCATTGAATAGAAATAATTTCTCTAAGTGCAAGCTCTCCATTTCATGGGTTTTTTGAAACCTTCATGGCCACGAGCATGTTACTTTCATTTTACCATTTCTCCTCTGTTGAATGAGATCTATGGCACTCAACATGTAAATGAAATACATTGAAAATAAAAGCATTTTATTCAAAACCCTCTTCTATATGGCTTGATATCCTTCAATGGTTGTGGCTTGTAGTTTTCATTTCACTATTTTTGGACATTCAACTATCAAGGGTATGAACCCTTGTTGTTTTCCCCTTGTATCTACATTTGATTTTGAAACCCTAAATGGGTATTGTGACTCATGAAAGCAAAAAATTGGCCTCTCCAGGCTGTGGGTATGAGAATAATAACCAGGGTTTCCTTGATTGTTTGAATTTGAATTAAACTCCCATTTTTTCATTTTATGGAAAAAGCAATATGTAAACTCATATGTGGGGTTTTCTCTAAACCTGAGTTGACACCATTGCACTTGTGTTCTTTAAAACCCTAGCTTGACATTGGCATTGGCTTATCATGCCATAGATGCATTATTTTGAAAGGGAAAAAGACTTCATTTTTCACTTTTGTTACTTACTTTCTTTCTATACTCAAAAGCTTGAAATGAGTTCCATTACCATTGCATTTGTTCTCTTCCATAATGCTTTACCCTCAGGGTGTAGACTTGCTTGACTCAAAACTTGAACTTAGTTGAAGACTTAATTCATTTCTTTGTATTGTCTACTTTTAATCTTGTTTGAAGTGCACAACACAATAAGATCCAAATCCATTTGAAGCTTTTCAATAGTTTACCAAACAAAATTCTTTCCCATACCTTTATGCACCTTCTTATGCACTATTTAACATGGCTACCATACACTTTCTTACTTTCACATGCATTGCATATTGATAAATTTACTTCATTTCATGCACTATGACACTCCAATAGGTTACTTTGTTACTCTTTTTCATTCAGTTTATGCACTTGAATGTTTAAAAAAAATATGCACATTCTCACTTCTTTTTCATTTTAGTTTTATGCTTCATGAGATCATTGAATTGTGCAATCAGATTTCCTTTCATAATGGTGGCACTATAATACTGAAATAAGCTTAAAAACTTACAAATTACCTTCATGAGGCATTTTTTTTTACTTTGTATTTATCTCCCAACACTTGATGTGTTGCATTCTAGTTCACCATGCCATCTTTGCCTTCATTCTCTGCCTTTAGTAACTCATTTGCAGCCACTTGTCACTCTGTTATTGATGGAGCCAACTTCTCTTTTGTACTCTTCATGCATTTTTATCTCCTGAACAACAAGATCATGATGTGAAAGTTATCCTTGAATCAAATATTTTGAAATATAAGAGTACCTGATGTTGATGATTAGAAGCTTCTTCATTTCATTTGCTTCAGTTATCATTGCTTGATTTGTAACAAGGCATTATGTATGCCTGTTCACTATCACACTATGAGATGATGCACTTGATTGTAGTTCACTTGAGCAATGGGTCACCTATTATTTTCATTTCATTGCTCTTGACTTGGCTGTCCTAGGTGATCACTTGTTTGATTCTTCATGTCACTTGATGCACTCCTTTAGATACATGCTTCTTTGAGAAACTTTAAGCTATTGCTTTTTTGAAAACCCCTCTGTGGGATGCTGAGAGAAAGCATGTCGGGTCTCAACCCTTGTGGGAGCCCATTTTACACGACATGCTTTATGATATTCAAACTGGATTAGTAGCATGACTTGTCCTATACCTACACATGGAAACAAACAATGTTGGATTAAAACAATATATTACTATGATGTTTCCTCATTGGATTTTGTCACACTTCTTGCTCTTGCTTAGTTGTTTCAATGTATCAATGAACAACATTCTACATTATTGTTGATGCTTCATGTAGGAATGTTCATAGTTAGAGCTCTAACAACTTTCAACATCTCTTGCAGGTCTACAAGGAGCTCGAGAGAAAAGAAAGGTGCACCATTCCGGAATCAACTGAAGATATCAGGCAATGATGATTATGTTCCTTCTTATGTGATTTCTATTTCTTTAATCTTCAGTAGTATAGCATGCTCCTTTTGATACACTCTCTTAGCTACTCCCACGACTTGTGTGGGACACTTGGTTCTTATTATCCAATTAATACAATTACAACATTTGTGAAATACTTGTTCAATTATGTACTTTTTCCTTTTGTAAAACAATGTTTGAAACACTATGAATGAATATTAGAATGAAAGCATTTCCTTTTTCATTTCATGCAATACTTAATGTTGCAATTGATAACAAGTAACTAAAAACATTGCATTTATATATTTCACAATAACTCAAACTCTTGCAATGGTTAAACATATGCAAAGGCAAATTGAAACTTTTCACCTTAAAATGAATCTTGAATAAACTAGCTCTGTCAAATTGAGCTATGGTGAAAATTTGATAACAGTATCCTTATGCTATCAAAATTATTCTTGAATCATTCATCCATTTCTATCTATCATCATTCATCGATCATCTCCATCTCAATATTATGCTACTGAATTGAGCGACCAACATATCAAATCAATAAAATAATTCATCCATCATTGTGTCTATTTGAAGTATTGAAGATTTGGATTAGGTAATGCATGTTATTTTTTATCATTTTTATTTTATCCAAATTTTTCATACACATGCACTTGCAATAAAAAGGTATCAATTTTTTTGAGGAAATTCTATTTTGGAATTAACACCTAAATTGTATTATATTTAGCTTGAACACATTATGAAGTAGAATAGTGGAAAGATTGTAAAAGAACATTATTAAAAGCAATAGATTGTAAATGCTATAAGCTTACAATCTAAATTTGTTATAGAGGGTGTCCCGAAATCTGAGTTCATTGCAAATTTCAAATACTTTGCAGCAAACATTGAAGTCCTTTCCCACCTTTTTAGAATTCTAAACATGAATAATGAATCATGCCTCAGTGTAGTTGTCAAGCACCAAATTCTAAACATGAATAATGAATTGTACGTCCCACCAATCATTTCCCCAAATATTTTTTTTAATTTTGTCTAATATGTATTCACGTGACTAATTGTTTAATCATTTTTATTTATGTGACTAAATAATTTTTTACCCGACGACCAAATTAGTCATTTATTTACTCATTTATAGTTGTGTTGCAAAAAATTAGTAGAATTTAGTCATTTTTAGTTGTTGTGACTAAAATTTTTAGTTACCTAGTCATTTATTTGCCAAATTCTACTAGTGGTCATTCTTCCAATTCTATGTATTTGGGAAAAGATGACATTTTCACGCTCTATGATAACATTGTAGCAAAGACATATTGAACCTGAATCCATATATCTCATATGTATCTTTGGGAGCAACTCCCTCCTTTCTCATGACGTAGCTTTATTTCGGAAACATATGACTTGGAATAGGGGTTTTTGAGGAAATATATCATGTCTTAGGAGTAAACATTTCCTACTTTAAATCAATTTCTCACAACAATGGTGTTGGGAATCGCTTTAAAGTGGGGGCATACATTGATAATATCTTTTGACATTTTGCATGTTTCATGGTCTAATTTTCTTTTTTCTTGTGATGAGTGCTTTTCTTGGTGGTGTCATTGGGTTTGATGTCCTCCAAGAGTGCAATATTTATTAGCACACAACTTTCTCTTAGTTTCTTAATGTGATGTGACACATCCCCTAAGTTGCAATATGTTACTCTTGATTTGTCCTCTCTTGGAGACATTAGGCACGATGATCCCTAAGAAGAAGACCTTACACAAAAAAAACAAGATTTCTTTGAACAAAAACCTATATACATAATGTTCATAAGTGTTTGGAATGATACAACTTGCTAACCTTGTGAAGCTTGAAACTGTAATTCAAGGCCACCTAGCATAACACACCTTTCTTTCTTGTAGAGCCTTGAAATGTGCATAGAGACAAGAATGTGAGTGGCACCCTATCAGAGTTATTAGAGGGATAGCTTTGGTATGGTAAGTATAGTGAGATCTGACACACATGCATGACTTTCTCACTAAGCCCCCTTCCTAGAGGGATACTCATCTAGTGGATGACTTGAGGTTCCACTACCTCAAAGTGAGTGTGTACATCGTTTGCATAGTGGGCATCAAGTTTTTCTTGTGAAATTTCTTTGGAAAAATAGATGAGACATGTTCCACATTGCATTGAATAGTTAAGGCTTGATCCTCCCCTTCTCTTAGACAAACAACTGAGGCATGTTCGACATTGTGTTGGACAATCAATGCTTCATCTGCCTCCATTTTCTTCTTGGTCTATGATGTTGTATGATTGTGTATCTTTGTCATTGTTGCATACATAAGTGTATTGGATGTCTACTTTAGTGTGAGTTTGACATGAGGTCATACTCTCACTAAAGTGGGGGAAAAATGTAGTGTCAAAAAAAGTATCCCTTTTTCACACTTAATTTGGGGATAATTAATATTAAAATTAGGCTAATGTTACCTTGATTTAATGTTGTAATGTTTTTTTCACATTCACATTAAGTATAGGTGTTATGTGGTCTCACAACACACCCCATTTTTCTCCTTAGCAAAATGTGGACCCCCTTTTCTTTTGCTACCTCTTTCTTTACTCTTGCTTTCGCTTGCTTTGGTGTGCTATTTTTTGGGAGTTGGTAAAATGGAGGTTTCATTTCAATCTACTTGGTCTTTTTCTAATTCCTTGTTCTTTCTTAGATTTGGTGTCTCAGTTTTTTTATGAAGTTTTATCAATTTCTTGGACCCATAGTCCTAGAGTTGTTGTGGTTGTGTCAAGGATGTTGTATCTTTGAATAGTCCCAATTCTCGCCTGGTAAGTTATCACCTAGATGAACCATCCTGGTGTTCACATTCTCTCCTTCATTAGCTAGTCCAATGGTTTGTTTTCTTTTTTCTTTAGCTGAAGTTTGGAAACTAGAGGTTCCATTACAGAAAAATTGGATCACTTTTGATCTTGCTTGAACCCGGTTCCCAATTCCTCTCTCTACTCGTGATTTTTTTATAAGCTTGAAGGTAAGCATCTTGATTCCTGATAATCTTTCCATGGTTTGGTATTAGATGTTGTCAATCTTGGTGATCATCAATGATCACGTATCCAAAAATCCTTTTCCTCATAAAAATCAAAGTGACACAAGAGTGCCATGTAAGCTTTTTGCACCGTCTTCTTCTCAAGTGGTGGGCCTGTGCAAAAACCAAAGTGTTCATAATTTGAACCCTAATCAGCCATGATTGCACCTTTATTCAAGAAATTAATGCATTTTAATAGGTAATTAATAATGGTGGCAAACTATACACGTACTTGGCACCACCTTGGGCATGCAATTGTTTTTATAACACTCTACCTCGCACTATACTGCAAATTTGCAAAGGACATTGAATGAATGAGACTAATATTGTGGCATGCAAGGAAAGGTAAATTTCAAGAAACCAAGAACATAGTTACCAAGGGTTTGAAAGTTGCATTCTAAAAGATTGTTATTATCAGCAAAACTAGGTATGTCTCGAATAACAAAAAATTTGTTAACCATTTTATGCATGTAAGTCTCGAGATTATGATATTTCCCTTAATAACTGAAATGTTAATTATTCTAATTAAATTTAACTGAATGGTGAATGAAAGATTTTATGAGTTATTAAATATAGCTGGTTAAATTTAACCCTAACTCGCACACAAGGAACATATCTAAAAAATGTAGAACACACCAACTAAACTAGGCACTTTTGAATATTGTGCTTCGCAGGTTGTACCAATAGGTGGGATAACTAATGATTCTCATTCAAGATGGTTCTCTAATGTCTAATTCCTCACATAGGGCAAACAAGAAAATGCCTCTCAATGTACAAAGAATGTTATAGCAAGTGAGTTACATTTAGCAGGAGGGTTTTTGCCAACAATGGAGGGCCCTAAACTAGTTATGGAATGTTGAAACTACTACAACCTAGAAAAAAGAGTCGTTGAGAAGGAAGGAAGAATCTATGCAGATCTTTTCGAGAAAGGGATTGTATATACATTTGAGCTTCTCACATTTCCTCAAATGAACCCTATAGATGTAAAGATGAAGGCTAAAACCTACTTGAGTGTTTAAGAACAAAACAAAATAATTATGAGTACCCAATGGTGTGAGGAGGAAATTACAAAATAGACTAAGATAATTCTAAGATCTATGCTCAACCTAGATGTTCAAGATGTTATAACTATTATAAGCAAGATAGTTGGATTGCGAGATGCCAATAAGTTTGAGTCATGGATATTTGTTATCATAGACAAATTAATGGAAGGCCCTATGCAAATTCATTGAGGAGGTTTTATCAGTGACAGGATGAATGATCAGATAAAGGAATTTCCAAATTCAAGATGTTTTTCTATGTCCTCATATGTGATCTATTCCTACACCTTAAGGGAAAATAAGCAAGGGTTGAATAGAGTTGGTACTCTGGGAAGAGAAGCAGGAAATAGTCTAATATATGCTCATTTACTCCAAATTACTATCCATGAATATAGGGAGAATTATCAAAGAGTCAATGATGTATTTTCCATGAAGCTAGTGAGACTAATAGGTGACAAAGCTAAAATATTTTCTCCAGAAGCACAAAGAAATATTAAATAGGCTAGAGGCTGGTGCATTCAGTTTTCCACTTTCACCTACATAAGGGTGGAAGGGTGGAAGGGTTTGAAAGATATCCCTTCATTTTTCCTAGGTACCCTACAAAAAAATTAGTACTATTAGAATTGGTAAGACAGTTGAAGTCATTTCAAGCTCTTTACAATGTGGCACATAAGAAAATTTCTCTCAAATTTCCCATTGTAATGGGTAACTACAAATGTAATATGATCAAAGCAACTAATTTGTGTTAAAAGGAGTTAAAGACATATAAGCTAGAGTACTTTCCACTCTAAAGAAAAAACTATGACCTGGAAGGGAATATTTCTGAGTGGATAGCCAGTAAATGTGCTCATGTTTACCATTTAGAAGATTGTTGGCTCAATTGTGATGATGAACATAAAGTAAGGAAAAGAAAATATGAAATAATTTCATTACAATCTACATGGATTCTCAAGATTCATGAAATTCTAGATCAATTGGAAGAAGATGATGGTGAAGTATTGAATCCAGCTTATAATGAAAATAGGGTCTATGATGAACCTATCCTAGATCTAGATTATGAAAGTAGAGAAATAACATCTATTGAGGAATTTTGTGAACCAGTTTTAATGCAAACTAAACATTGGATAGATGATTTTTGTAAAGATTTGAGAAAAGCTGGAATAAGACCCACATACTCACTCGATACAAGGAAGAAACAAAGAGAAGAAAGTGAGCCTGAGCATGAGGAGCCTGCTAAGAGAAAAAGGAAAGTTGGTAAAGCAGTTGTTGTTGTACATATTGAAGAGAGAACCCTTGAGGCTCTAAGCCAAGGAGTTTCATTGAAACTAGCTAGTCAATGTAAAGAAACTGAACTAGGTAAGGTTTGAACAAAAGTGAAATTAAAAGTGGCATTTTCTTCCACAAAAAAACCAAAGACTCGACCTATGAATGATGAAGAGGCAAGAATGAAAGAGAATATTCATACATAGACAAGTTTTTCATCCCAAAGGGTTGCAACATTATTTACTTGTCCCTCTTCATTGAAAATGGCAACAATAAATAGACACTGGGAAAAAATCTTATGGTTCTAGACGTGACTTTTGAGCTAGATGAAGCTAAAATTAAAGAAAAAATGGATAAATTGGGTGCCATGTGGGAATGAATAAAAGAAAAGAAGTCTAAAGATAAGACCATGGTACAACCAGTGGTGGAAGAGATTCCAGATATAGGTTCAATTTGTTGGAAATATGTGCCTCAAACAATATAGGTTGAAAGCTGCATTGGAGCAAAGTCGGTATGACATCTATCATGTCTGGCCGACTAGCAAGTTTGTTACATTATGTTTTGAATAGGTAGCTGTGACTGAGTTTCTGTCTTGTCGAATGCTTTCACTGTGGAGCTATCACTATGACAAGGAGTGTTTGGTATGACCTCTTAGCGCTGAGGAGATCTCTGGCTGATAGGCCATTCAATCACAAATCAGGGAGACTCATAACAACTACGGGCTTTGGGATAACCTATGATTGGTTTGGTGAAAAGTCTTAATGAACAGTGGAGGTCATGCCGACAGGGACACACTCGGGAGTCATTGATGTAACACTAAGGTTTTGTTATGAAGTCTGGGTGATGAGAAAATGTCTCACTGACGGTGGCTCAAGTGTTGGCTATCGGGATAACTCAAAGATCCCAGGAAGACGTCTCAGCGAACGTTGAAGGTCTCACCAATAGAAACACCTTTTGAAGTCTTCGGTGTATCTTGTGGTCTATCGGTAAGAAGTCTTACCGATGAACAAATGTCTCACCGATGAAGGTTCAAATGTTGGTCATCGCTGTAACATGGTGGTTTCGGTAAGAAGTCCCAGTGACTTTGGTGAGTCTTGTCGATGATGAAGAGTCTTCAGAATAGCTAAGAGATCTCGAAGTAAAGTCTTAGCGAAGGGCGATGTCTTGGCGACTGTTGAAAGCTTCGGGTTGACAATAGAGATATCGGAGAAACCTCTCAGCAAAGGTGTTAAGTCTTTCCGACTATTCTTTGGAGCTCGGTATGACAAATGACTTCAGTCTAACCTTTGGTGACTCGCTATGATCTCCTGGCGAACGTGATAGGGTTGGGCAACTGCTTGGTGTTTTGGCGTAACACTGAAAGCTCGATAGAACATCTTGGAAACTACGATAAATCTTGGTGATATTGATATGAAGGTTATGTGGCATCGGCGAGACACTGTTAGTGTCTCACTGAGATGCCAACACAGTGTGAATTTTGTTGACCATTTGACCGTCCTATGTGGAGTCTCATGGACCAATAAGAGAAGCCGAATCTGAATAGTTGGAAGACAATCGGTTGTGAAAGTTCTGTGAGGAAGTTTGACAGATAGAGTTCGACATGGATATACTCTGTGTTTGTAGTTTGTGATTTGTTGGTTGGTTCAAAGGTTGCATCGACAGATTGCTATGTGGTTGTATGATCAGTAAATGAATTCTATTATGTGTAGACTATAACTAGAAGGTTCTTGTACAAGAATGTTCATGGTGAATGTTGCTGTATAATGACACCAGAAAGATAAGTCTAGCATTTGTATGTAATCTCCATTACTATAATACAAAGTGATTTATCTTGGTGTGGTGGGTTTTTCTCCCATAAGGGTTTTCCCACGTATATCTGGTGTTCATGTGTGATTGTCAAATACTTTGTTTCTATTATCTGTTTCATAGTGCATCTTACTTGAACTGTAATTGAAAAATTTAAAAGTATATTTGCATTCTTTCTTGAGGTATTGACGTTAGGAGAATTGTTTCCGCATCTAGTTTTCCTTACATAATTCCTATGAATGTCAACGAAGAACAATTCATAAGAGGAACACTCCCTTCAGAGGCGGGAACCCTAGAGTTCTTGAAATGGAAATAGAGGAGATTGTAGGATAGATTCCCATTGATAATGTTGTTATCAAAGATACCTTTGATTCCTAGCCTTCACTAGGGAATGATCAAAATGATGTTGAATAATGACAATTTTTTGAAAAATCAAAAGAAGACCATGTTGAAATTAAAGATAAAGAACCTTTACAAACCTCAGGTGATGGGTTCAGAGATGAAGAGAATCTTGATGTGATAGGATATGAAGGTTATGTCCTAAGAACTGATACAGAACACCTAGATGGACAAAAAAATACAAATCTTGGAACTAAAGAGACAATGTTGAATCCTAGTAATCAAGAATTCATGCCAATGAGTACTGATGATGTTCCAGTTTCATGGGATTTGAGACATAAATTTGAAAATGTAAGAGGAGAAGTTCTTGAGCATACTAAAAACTAGGAATAGAGTAGAATATAATGAAGATGCACCTAATTGGATAATCAGATAATTAGCTTCCCCATTGGAAGTGGAATTGGTACCTTTGGATCTCAAAAGTCTAATGCAAGAAGTAGAGACTCCTAAGCCTAGGCAAAGAGCTAAAATGAAACATGTCATGTAGAAAAATGTAGATGAAGGCATAACACTCCATATAGCTACCCCAATAGTAGATAAAAATAGACATGAAATAATGCCTAACGAGTACAAAATAACAAGTATCAATGTTGGACATTCATCCTGGACACAAGAATTAGAAGAAATGAAGATGAATTTGGATATAACTATTGCCAAGGTGCAAAAGAGTAAACAAAAGAAAAGAGAGCTGAAGGAATGGATTGCTAGCCTAGAGAATTTTATAAAAATCATTAGCCTAATCTGGTCAAGCATAGGTTGAATTGCCTCAAAATCTAGTACTCATGTCACAAGAGTAGGTGGATTCCATCACAGTGCTTCACAACAAAATGAATGGATTTGAAGAATGGATCGAGTATTGGGGAAGGAAAGGAGAAGAGCTCATCACAGAAGCAATTGGGAAATACAAAGATGCATACTATTGGCTTGAAATTTTTAAAATATTGGAAGGAGAATGTAGATTTCACTAAGAGAAAATTGATGTTGAGAGGTGAAGCATAGAAGCTCTCATTCAGATAGATTTCTAGGAATTGATAAGAGAGAAGATAATTTCAGAACAAGAAGTTCCAATATGTGAAAAATGGAAGGAAAAATTAAAATGGGAAGGTGACACATTGGTATAATGTATAGAAGGATTTGAGAAATTCACCAAGAAATGTAGTAAATTGATTGATAAAGATCAAGATTTCATTGAAATGCTAGCACGACAAGATTGTGATCACTGAACACTAGGAAAGGAGGGTAAAGAAGTAAAATCTTTTAAGGAATAGATTAAAAGAATTAAAAAGGGCCCTATTCAGTCACTAAACCAGGAAGTCATTCATGAAATTATACATTGCAAAAATACTATGGTTAAGTATGAAATAGAGAGAATGTAGAGGAATGCAAACATCCTTCAGATATCAAAAGATTACACCAAGCTCAAGTATAGTTGGAAAGTGATTCAAGGAATTTTAAAAGAATGTATGCATCAGATATTAACTACTTTATGAGAATATCAATTGAAGAAAGGTGGAGAAGGGATTCTAGACCCAGAACTTGAGATAAGGAAATGAATCACCAGATATTGGATACTAGAAGTATTACAGAGATATATTGTTGAAGTTAATTTTGTAGGTTGTTCTTAGTCCCAGTGGATGTTCCCTTCTAGTATTCTAAGGAATAGCAATGGCCTTGTTTTGTGTGGAGTATTGCGTACCAGAGCTTGGAGTTAAAGATTGTTGCTACTGAAGAAGTCAAAGCTTTGAATTTTTCTAGAAGATTCTAATGACAAGTAGCATGTAACACCCTACCGTGTGAACCCCAAAGGACAACAAAACACTATACAATTTTTTTTGAAAGTAAAACATTGCATAAGATAAATATGCACATGCATTACATGAAAAGAAATTATGCATTTACAAATTCATCTACATCCTCTGGGGTACATAGAATGGTCATTATGAAACCTAAAGTTTTATAAAAAAAAAAAGGTGAATAAAAACCAAGATCACATAATGATGACATCCAACCATTAATGATCAAAAGAGAGGAAAATGATACATCATTTTATTAAAATTCAATTCATAGATCCATAATACAATTATGGAGCATATTTCCACAGATACAACATATCAAGGATACAATGGTACATTACATAATGCTTCCCTTATATCAATGGGAAAAGTACATCAAGTACAAGAATGATACATCAATGAAGAATAATGTACACAATGAGTAACAATCTTCAACTGAGTGAAGCTCTGGAACTCTACATTTTCTTCTGCATTGCAAACACAACCTAGGAACCCAATGGGGTGCATAGCATGTTCCACTTGACTATGTGGATAGGAAGGCCCACCCCCCATGCTAGGATTTGACAAGAAATATCCCTATTCCTCAACCAAAATAGTTGAATGAAACAATAGCAAACCAGACTCCACATCAAGGATAACAACATTATAGGATAACAACCCATAACATTTCCATCACATAGCCACAAAAAAATAATGAAAATTCCAACAAAACCAAATGCCAATATTATAGTTCAACACTAAATAACCATCAGAGGTGCCAACAAAAATAGGATCCAAAACCTTCAAATGAAATCACAATATCAACCAACAATAAATATCAAGGGCACCTTTTATTAACATCAATCAAGTTGCCATGAGGCATGTGTGCGACACTAAAAAATAGAACTTGGAGGCTTCAACAATAAACACCAAGAACCAATTGCCTCAACAACATCAACAATTCAAACAACACTCCTAGAGAAACCAAACAAGGGAAAAATAAATGGGTACTGTAGGAGAGTGTCATCGCATGGACTTACATGGATTATCTAGGAAACCTATTACAAGGTACTACCTCCATCTATGGTTATCCTGACCGCCTATCTCAAGGTGCTGCTCCATAGGGTCACTCATGTGGGACAACTTACCTTTCATGAGAAAAAGGAAACTAGGTCTTATCATCCCATCCTTAGCCTATGAAAGCACTAATGGTATGGGTGACGCTCATAAATTAATCTTGTTTAGTGTTTAACTACCCAAACCCACTAGTTCATTAATTACATTATCACTTGTTTAGGAAACTCCTCAATGGGTTACCCTAATAGCCCCTTTGTGTGTTAGACCCCCATGAAGAGCCACTCCCTACAGGTACCAAACCAAAACACGCAAGGGGTGTACCTCATCTCACATAAAAATTATGGTGTACATAACACACAACATGCGAGGCAAGAACCATCTCGTAAACCCATTCCATATCACTGAAACAAGAAAAAGGAGGTACCACCCACAAGAACTCAAAATCAAAAATAGGATCAATGAATCACAAAGGACCAACCATGGGAAATCAATATAATTCAAGTTTCTCCAATGCCTCTAAAAGCCTAAAATATCAAAAATCTACAAACTCCCACTGAGGGTAACTCAAACACTTTGAGTTCCCAACCATCTCAAAATATGGCTACAAGAAAGTCAATTGCAAAAAGTCTCCTCAATCAAAATTAATACAAAAGGAAGACTCTCATTGTGGAACCACAAAATGACTATATAAAATCTACAAAAATACAAGTTACAAGTGTAGAATAAAAGTAACAATCATCATAATGGAATCATCCAACTTAATCAGAGCTAACATGATCAATTCAATACAAAATCAATCATAAGAATCAAACCCTTCTCGATAACCATTTGACACCAACGACCTCACTCCATTAAGGAATAACCAAAAATGAACTCAATACCGACTCAACCGCCATAAATAATAAGAAAGTCAACCAACTCACAACTCAACACTAAAACCCAATAATTCAACATAAGCAACCAATCAAAACAATCATGAAATACTCCATGAAGGACATTGTCTCCACCATTCATATTACTCAATGACTTGTTCAAATAGTCCAAACACTTGAAACAAGATAACTTCAATAGAACGTCCCTAGGAGACATTACTCTCACATATCTAAAACTCATTACTAACCACTAACTTTACAAAAAAGGAAACTCAAACATTAATTTACAATTAATTCATGCATTTAAATAATTATAAAGGAAGTTCCCAACATTCTTAAAAGATCTAATTCAATTTATTTAATTGAATCCCTCCAATTATCGAAATATAAATAAACTAATTTTTTTCCTTATTTAATCTCCTCACTTCTCTATCTATATAATTTCTTAATTCACCTAGGAAAAAGTATCCTATTACTAAGACCCATAATATATATGGCATTGAATCCTTTAGTAATCACAACTCATAATTAATTTATACATATTAAAATCCACTTATATTAACAAATCATTATTTAAACGTTTGTAAAGGAAATAATATTTAAAAGATCATCAAAATCACTTAATAATCTTACAATCCAATTATAATTCTTATTCAAACCATATTCTTATCCTTCTAGGTCGTAAAATATACACATACATCTATTTAATAATAATATGTCAAATATATATAAACTAATGCCCATTTATAACTACGTATACCAAAACACATCATTTAGTATAAGAGTATTGTGAAATAAGTCTGCTTATATGAATTCTCTCTTTCTATATATATTTGCAATTACTATTTGAGGATAAACCCAAACTTTATTTTATGGTTACTTCAAGAATATTATAAAAGAGTGGAAATAAAGTGTAATGGTATATTATGATCACTAGAAATTTAGTAAAAATAAACTAAAACCAAAATAATAGAATGATGGTTGTTTGGTCTATGAAAAGTTGAAAGTTGATGAATCAGATCAAAAGAATGTCTGGCACATGCTAATATCTATTAGTTGAATTTTAAAAAAGTGCTCAATTCATGGAACTCAAGAAGATTACATGTACTTAATTATTTTCTCTAGGAAATTAAGATTACTTGTTATCCCTTGAAATATCTATATAAAGAAGAATCACTTCTCCCATAAACTATAAATAACACAACACATCATTTACTACAAGCATCAAGTAACTTTATAACATAATTCATCGTCTATTATTAATTCAACTATAATTATCTAAGTGCAAGCCTTCATTTTATCTAAGTACATGAAAAGAAATAATGCATTTACAAAATCAACTACGTCCTCTGGCATTACGAAACCTAAACTCTTACCAAAATGATGGAAAATGAATTCCAAGATTAAATAAAGATAAGATACAACCACACATGATCATTAGAGATGAAAAGATACATACATCATTTTATTACATCTCCATTCATAGTTCAATATTATAATTGTGGACCATATTTCCACAGATACAACTCATCATGGATACAATAATACATTACATAATCCTTCCCTTATATCAATAGGAAGAGTACATCAAGTACAAGAATAATACATCAATGAAGAAAAGGTACAAAGCATAGAACAGTCTTTAACCAAGTGAAGCTCTAAAAACTCTGCATCCACTTTCACATCACAAACACAACCTGGGAACCCAATGGGGTGCATAGCATGTTCCACCTAACCACGTGGACCTAAAATCCCACCCCCCATGCTAGGAGTTGACAAGAAAGATCCTCAACCAAAAGTTAAGCGAACCAATGGTAAACAAGACTCCACAAAAAGGATAATAGCAACACAAGATAACAACCCATAACATCACCAACATGTAACCACAACAAAAAAAAATGAAAAGTCAAATAGAAACCAATTGCCAATATTATAGATCAACACTAAATAACCATAAGAGGTGCCAACAACAATAGGATCCAAAGCCTCCAAAAGAGATCGCAATATCAACCAATAATAAATATCAAAGGCATTTTTCATTACCATCAATAAAGTTTCCATGTAGCATATATGTAACACTAAATTGCTGAAAGGAGGCTTTAACAACAATCATCAAGGAAAAATTGCCTCAACTAACATAAGCTACAACTGCTTCCATAGGTACAAGAACACAAAGGGGAACAAACAAGAAAATAAGATTTCTAAAGGATGGACTATCATCGTATAGGTGCTATGGGTTACCCTAGTGTAACCTTCCTAGGCTACCGGATCACCCTGGCCACCTCTACCAGCCGTCAAACCCCCATGCTACTATGTGGGATCAACGTACCTTGCAAATTACTATGTAGAGGCAAGGTAGTTCATCTTGCCATTCCAAGCCTTCCCACTCATCCCAAGCCTAAATGAGCACTTGGGCCCATGAGTGAGGCTACATTATCTGAATTAATGTGAGATACTACCCAACCCTCTAATTATTTAATTAATTTATCACTTGATTAAACTCCCAACGAGTTACCCTGGACCAGCCTCTTTGGGTGTCGGACCCTCATAGATAGCCACTTCCCCTTACCAGCAACAAGATCTCAAAATCATAAATGGGCAAGCCAACTTGTACAAGATACTAAAACAAAACAAAATATTAGTCACCACGTGAGGGAAGTACCATTTCACGCTAGAACTTCATAGTAAATAAAACCACTTTTCAAGTGCAAGGCTTAACCCACCAAAATCAAATTGAACATGAGGGCAACCATCCCAAAGGAACCAATAAGAAGAAATAATTATAAAGCAACATTTTCATTCCCCTCCTCTAGAAGCCGAAACGAATGACTATCCCAGTAATCACAAATGAGGGTAAATCAAAACCATACGAGTTTCCAAATAAAATCCAACACAAATTTAAAGAATAAAATCCCCTCAAAACTGAGATTAACTCAAGAGGAAGTCACATCAAGATAGGACCATCCAAATTATCATTTAATTCAACATGAACAAGCAATCACGACAACCATAAAATTCACTTTTCCAAGAAACCTCACAATATCAAGTAACCATAAATACATCCCTTCCACATTTTATATAACTAAGCCCTATATCAATAAATCAAAGTTATTTAAGTTAAACAACCTATCAACTTCTTTAACAACTTACTCAATTAAAAGACTATATATCACAAATGACAATCTACTTTTACTAATCCAAACAAAGTGATAGCTTTAAAATAACATAATAGAAATGATAAATTTCAAAGAATATTCAACTCACCATTACATTTTATATTTTTGCGCATCAAGAAATCATTTTAAACAATTAAGGAAAACATAGAAACCCATTTTATAACTATCTCCCTATGCAATTAACACAATAATACTTAATTCTCCTATATCTACTTACATTACATGACCAATTTTTATGTGCAATAAATAACCTAACCCATCTTGATTATATTTTATTTTCTAAAAGAAAACTTAATTAAATGACATAATTTATTTTTCCTTATTAATTGAATCACCTTTTTCTTATAAGTATAGAAACAATACAAACATATAATAAATAAGGGATATTATAGCAAGACAAGCATTTATTTATTCATTATGAAATCATCACTACACTCATTATAAAATCATTTTAAATAATAAAAGAAGTTATTTAAGAATGTTTTAACCTCAACAAATTACTTTTATTCTAAATCCTGATTTATCATCATTTAAAATACTTAAGAAAATACTATACATACATATTTAATAAGTCACAAACAAACTGCTTTTATTTAATATCATAACATACATACATTTTTGTATATATATACATGTATATATATGTATCATTATAGTTTACATATACATATATATAGAGAGAGAGAGTTTTATATAAATATACTAAATTAAACACTCTACTGTTTGAAATTACACAATATTAAATCTGATAACAATAAATTCTATGTTGTCATTTGCAGTGTGTAAGAAAACCTTAACTTAGCACACTTAGATACATATATTTTTACTCTGAAACATAGGAAGACCAATCCCCTTAACAAAGTGAAAAAAACCCACATATACCATCGCATTAATACAAAATACCTATTATTAGGTATATTCAAAGCTAAAAGAGCAAACACCATTGACATGAATCAAAAAATTAAATCAAGCCACAACTACAAGCAACAATAAAAGAGAGTAGAGGTGTGTGACAAGGCAATGATTGACTTTAATTGCTTCCAAACATTATGAGAAAGACACTATAGAGGAATGTAAGCAAATGGAATTTGTAGGCTTAGCCTCTATGATCAGGTGGGAGAAGGAATTATCTAGATTGTAATGACTAACAAGAAAACCCTCAAAGATACCAACCCAAAATAGGTCAATGCAAGAAGAAGATGTCACTTGAAGAGAGGACTGGATGGCACATCACAAAGAGGGGTAAAAAGCTAAAGATCAAATGTTCCCAAGGTCAATCCAAGCATTCTACAGGCATCAAGAGGAAAGTCCAAATAACAAGTAAAGTGCATCAAAGAACCAGTCTAAATTGTAGACATGTAATGCCAATCAATGAAAAGGAAAAGGAAGATTTCATTTGCCAATGAATATGATTCAATATAGGTACAAAAATACCAACAAAATAAAGAAAAAACCTAGGGAAGAAGGAGGACTGAGGGAATTTATATGCAGATCCACCTAAACAAAGGATGTTGGATTAAGGAAAGAACAAGGACATCGAATGCTAACAAGCATGATTTTCTCAAGTGTAACTATATGACAATGAATAATCCAAATAATCTAAGGCTTAAAGAGGATATTTCACACATGTCGATGCCCACAATCAGCTAAAACCCTAAAGGAAATCTCACACTATAGCTTAATCGGCCTATCTAAAACCTTCTCACAGTCGATACATGTGTTCCAAACATTGAAGGTGAATAACTAAGATCTAATATGAAAATCATCAGCAAGCTATACAATTTATAACATATATACATAAAGGATGAAGGTACCTCATCCCCTTTTGATAGAAAGCTTCCCTCAAATGTTGTGTATGCATAAACATGGACGGGTAGACTAGGCATGTGAATTGTGTTAATAGATTGTCTCCAGAAAATGTAGTCTCATCCAAAATGCAATCGTTGTTGGGTATATGCCCAAAAATAGATTCATTGAAAAGGATTTTGAAACTTTCAAGCAAATACAGTGGACTTGTGTTAATGTTGCAATTTCCCTATTTGACATATATGCAATAATTTGGAAGCATATAAAAGGCATGTGGACTAATAGAAGGAATGCTTCTCCCCATCAAAGCCAGACTACCTGCCAAAATCTCTGCGCTCCCCTGAAAACACAAGCTCTCCTTTTTTAATGTATTTTCTCCCCCAGAACTGCACTCATTGCCCCTAGATCTATACCAAAATCCCTTTTAAAAAAAAAAAAGCTCAATCGTCCTTCCCAACATTATTGGGAGGCGAAAGCAATTAACGAAGTGGGTGGAGTATCCTTGCAAAAACTACATCGCATTCAATTTAATCCCCCTTGAACATCCTCAAGAGTCATTGTTTTATGAAGATAAAGGAAGGGACATTGTGTTTTGCATGCCTTGGGAAAAGATGAGAACCTTCATTTATTACTTGATTTGATCACACAGTACGGCGTAGAACACAAGTCACCAGCTAAGTCACATACAGATCGAGAGATGAGTTGCTGACAAGGAGGAGCCAGGTTCCTTATTATTAATTTATGTCCATATGCATTTAGTATGGAACTTGAGGAACTTCAATAGATAATCCATAAGTAGACTACTAGCAAAAGTTTTTATACTTTCTTATCAATCATTATTTTAATTTAACGATTAATAGTAAATAATATCATTTTTCAAACATAGTTCATTTAATCAACATTTACTTCCCAATCAATTTAATCTTCCCTTTTAACCATTTTTAGTTACTATCATAACATCTTTTACCAACATATTGTATTTAAGTATTATTTACTTCCAAATTGATTGAAGCTAACATATCAACCGATCTTAATTTAATTACATTGATTAATCAAGGTTGATCAAAATATTAACTGTTCACATAATACAAAGTTAATTAAACAATGTAATCATGAAACCAACATGACACCACAATTCATCTAACCACACTTACTCAATTATCACGAAAGCCAAAAGTAGAGGGGCACGACAACAAATTTCTCACATATGTGGTTACCATGGAAAGGAGTTCCTAATCAAATTAGAATTGAGAGAGAATCGCTTATGAAATATATGATCATTGATTACGATTAGAAAAATGAAATTTTAATCATCAATGTAGAACTAGGGGTTCATAAAATCTGAAGCTAGGGAGTTAAAATAGAAGAAGTATTCATGTGTAATGTTGAAATTCATAATTAGATAACTCTTGGAACTGATTTTTTAATTGAATCGGATTATGATTCTTATAGAGAAGAAAATATTCATTATGATAAATTTTGGAAGAAGATTGTAACATAAGCTCGAAGGAGCAAGAAAATGAAAGATTGACTGAAATTTTTTTGTTGTAGGATTATTGTAGGCTACACAATTTTGTGCATTCGAAAGACAATTGGATGATGTGCTTGGAAATAATTCACAAAATTGAAAACAAACACTATCTAGAACACACTACGATCAAAAAGTCTGAACCAGAAATACATGGAGATAAAGTGCAGGTTACGCAAAATGAAAATGTTAATTCAAAAACTCCTAAGAATGGTAAGTTTGCAGCTACTGATGATCAAGACTGTATCCTTAGGTTTGATGGATCTAAATCAAAACAAGGAATTGGAATTGGAGTTGAGCTCATCAATCTGCAAGGTAAATCTTTTCTTGTTGCTTATAGACTGCAATTTCAATGTACTACCAATGTGATAGAATATGAAGCCCTCATCCATGGTTTGATGCTCGCAATCAAGAAGAAAGTTAAGATTCTTAAGGTGTTTGGTGATATCTAAGTTGGTAGTCAGACAAGTTTGAAAGCAATGCATTTGTCATTACAAGTGATTGTCTAGTTACTGACACAGAGTGTGGGATTTAATAGAAGATTTTGATGCTTTCAACATTACTCACATTCCACAAATATTTAATCAAAGATTTGATGCTTTAGCTAATATTGCCAATGCTCTAGAACCTTTAGATGCTTCAAATTTGAGAAGATTTATAGTCAAGCTAATGCAGTTACCTTTGGTTCCCAATAATGTTACAAAATTACAAGTGTTTTGAAGATGATCGACACATATTGGAATTTATTACTAACTCTAGTATCTTTGAAGCACTAATAATCAAAGAAATAGATCACTCCAATGGAAAGATTCAAGATGAATAATTATATCAAGCTAAAGATAAAAATATTCTAAAAGGGATAATTGTGTTGGATAGATTGTTTGATATAGATCAGATAGTCTGACAAAAAGACCTGCGTCAGAGTGATGGAGGGAAATCTGAATTGTATAATTTGCATACTAAAGAAGACCCTAAGAATGTGCTTATAGGAAAGGTGTGTACTGAAGAAGAAAGAAGAAATATCACTCGGGAACTCAGAGATTATTGGAAGGTTATAGCATGGACATATGAAGACTTGAAAACCTATGATACTTCCATCATTGCTCATAAAATATCGCTAAAGCCTGATGTGAAGCCTTTCCGATAGAAGCAACGAATAGTAAATGCACTCTTAGAACCTCTAATCCAAAAAGAAGTCAAAAAAAGCTTCTCTCAACTTGAATAATATTTCCTATTAGACATTCTATTTGGGTGGAAAACTTGGTGCCCATCAGGAAGAAGAATGGAGACATATGGCTATGTGTAGATTTCTAAAATCTCAACAAGGCTTCTGAAAAAGATAATTATCCACTATCTTCGCTGGAAGAAGTGTTACAAATCATTAATGGTTCATAGATGATGTCCTTTTTGGATGGATTTTTTGGATACAATTAGGTAATGGTAGTGAAGGAAGATTGGATGAAGAAAGCATTCACTGCAAAGTGGGAAACTTTCGCTTACAGAAGGATGCCATTTTGATTGATAAACAACGAAGCTACATTCCAAAGAGCTATGGATTATTCTTTTTGAGATTTGATAGGAAAATGTATTAGCATCTATATGGATGACCTCATAGTATTTTCAAAGAAGAGAGATGATCATGTTTGAGATCTCAAAGCAATATTGCAAAAGTGCGAAACTTATGGAATTTCGTTGAATCCTAAGAAATGTTATTTTCAGGGTGACTGAAGGTAAATTGTCGGGACACACTATTTTTGAAAGAGGTATTTCAATAGACCTATATAGAGTAAGTGCATTGCTCAAGATACAACCCCTAAGAAATAAAAAGTAATTGAAATCAAGTGTTTTGGTAAGATCAATTTCGTCCAAAAATTTATCACCAGATTTGCCGAGATAGTAAAACAACTCAATGATATGTGTAAGAAAGATGCAAAAATAGAGTGGAAAAATGAAGCTATGCTTGCCTTCGACAATATGAAAGTTACAGTTATGAAAGAACCGATGTTGGTAAGTCTGGATTATATTAAACCTTTTTACATTTACTCTTTTGCTTCTGGTCATACTTGTGCAGTGGTACTAACACAAAGGGGAGAGAACAAAGAAGAAATTTTGATTTCTTTTATGAGTGCTCCATTTAAAGAAGTGGAGATAAGATACACAAATGTTGAGAAACAAGCCTTTTCTTTGGTCAAAGTAGTACGAAAATTTAGGCATGACACCCTTAGAAGTATAATCAAGGATATTGTTTCAGATGTTGCAGTAAAAATATTGTTAACACAGAGCGAGCTTGGTGAAAAGAGAGCTAAATGGGTTATGATTCTAAAGAGTTCAATTTATAAATTATACCCATGAAGCTGGTTCGGGGACAAGCCCTCATCAAGTCTATTGTCGAGATTGATCCACAAATCTCTAGTCAGCAGTATACTCTGGATGTAAAAGACCAAGAAGACTAGTATTCAAATGTATGGAATTGTTTAATCAGCCATACTTGTCTTGATCATATGCAAAGAAATCAGAGAAGAGCCCTCAAGATAAAATATTAGAGTTATATGATTAAAGGAGCTCTCTATTCAAAAGAAATCATGAAGGAATTTATCTAAGATTTTTGAATAATATGAAAGCAAATAAAGTTTTGTGGGAATTGCATGATAAGTTTGGAACAACTTACAAAGTGCCTTTAGCTACTGCACACCTCATCCTGAGAGTTGGTTATTACTAGCTAATAATTTTTAAAGATACGTATGAACACGTGAAACATTGCTACAAATGTCAAACTACGACTGATAAAGGAAGATTTAATGCCCAACCATTACAAGTGGTGATGGAAATGTTCCCTTTCTCACAATGGGGATTTGATTTCATTGGCACCATCAATCCTCCATCGTCTATAGGTCACAGGTTTGTATTGACTGCTACCTATTATTGCACCAGATGGATTTAAGAGTGTCCAAGTAAAAAACTCACCACAAAGGTGGTAATCAAAATTTTGGAGGAAAATGTTATTACCAGGTTGGAGTACCATATGCACTGGTATGTGATAATGACCCTGCCTTTTCCTCGTAAAAAATTTTTAATTGGGAATTTGAATACGGTATAACATTGAAATTCTCATCTAATTATTATCCACAAGGAAATGGATTAGCAGAATCATCAAACAAGAATCTGTTGGATATAATTGAGAAATTAGTTGAAAAGAATCCTAGAGAATGGCATTCTTTGTTGAAATTTTCCCTTTGGGTAGATTGTACTAGGATGAAAGCCGCATTGGGAAATTCTCCTTACCACCTACTTTATGGGGTAGACCCTATATTGCCAATAAATTTGAAATTCCCTACTTGGCAATTTGCTTAAGAGTACATTGGATTAGATGATAAAATTGAATCTTGATTGTTGAAATTAATGAACTTAGATGAAAAGTGTACCCGAGCTATAGATCATTTTTCTAGGCATCAATCTATGGTAAAATGATGGTTTGAAAAAAGGGATAGATTAAAAACCTTTAGAATATCCGACTTAGTCCTATATTGGGATAAATCCCATGAGTGTAAAGGCAAGCATTATAAGTTTGAAAAGTTATGGATAGGTCCTTACCAAGTTTCTAAAATCTTAAGAGATAGTACTTATAGGCTTAAGACTTTGACTGGAGAAGATGTTCCACTGCCTATCAATGGGAAATTCCTAAAATTACTTCTAGGCATAGTTTTTTTGTAAATAGTCATTTGTTGCATTGGTTTTCTTTTTTTGGGTTTACGTCATTGGGTTATACAACGGTTGGACAACTTTGAAGGCGAACAAAATAATAAAACATCAATTCTGAAATTTTGATCTATGCTTTGACTGGAAGTAGTTCTTTAATTATAGATGATTGGGGAATTGTTCGGTTCCTTTTACTCTAAATCATTTAGTTGATGTTGAGCTACAAATGTCCATATTTTAAATCATTCTACTAAAATTTTGGATAGTAGATATTTGTATTGAGTGAAAAATAAAAAGGCTACCTTTCCTACCACTGTAATTCTGAACCTCATAGTGGGCTTCATTGCCTACAAGTTGAAATGAGCTATCATTGAAATGTCAAAAAAAAATTTGAAATAAGTTGTAAACTAAATATCAAAAGAAAGAATCAACTCTTTAGGCCATCTAAATATCTCTACTGGGCTATGAATGCTTGACTAGAATTAGAGCTATGTTTGGGGGAATTACAATGATAACCTTGCTAGGGCTATAGATGCTAAATTGGCAGCAAGGCTTTATCCATGGTTGGCTTAAAAGGGAATTGCCAGATTATTTAGGTCAATGAAAATAATTGATATGCTCTAAGTTTACTGTAGCAGAATAAATCAATTGCACACACATGAGCTCAGTAACACTTAATATTGTATGCTGGCTAAAGTGAAGTTGGAATGTTAGAATAAAGATATGACTGTTTATAATCATTGAACCATGGTTATTAGGTCTAGAATTTAATTTCTATTATTTTATTTAGTTTTGTTGGTTGCTAGTTGTTGTGTGGTCTCACAACACACCCCATTTTTCTCCTTGGCAAAATGTGGACCCCCTTTTCTTTTGTTGCCTCTTTCTTTACTCTTGTTTTTGCTTGCTTTGGTGTTCTATTTTTTGGGGGGAGTTGGTAAAATGCAGGTTTCATTTCAATCTTCTTGTTCTTTGTTTAAGTCCTTGTTCTTTCTCAAATTTAGTTTCTTAGTATTTTTATGAAGTTTTATCAATTTACTAGACCTGAAGTCCCAGAGTTGTTGCAATTGTGTCAAAGATGTTGTATCTTTGACTGGTCCTAGTTCTCTCCAGGTAAGCCATCACCTTGATGAACCATCCCAGTGTTCGCATTCTTGTCTCCATTGGCTAGTCTAATGGCTGCTTTTCTTTTTTCTTTATCCAAAGTTCAAAAACTAGACAAAATGTTTGTATCACTTTTGATCTTGCTTGAACCCAGTTCCTGATTCCTCTCTCTACTCCTAGTTTTTACACAAGCTTGGAGGTAAGCATCCCAGTTCCCAATAATCTTTCCAAGGTTCAATACCGAAGGTGTTCAATTCAGTGATCATCAATGATCATGTATCCAAAAGACCTTTTCCTCATAAAAATCAAAGTGACACAAGAGTGCCATGTAAGCTTTCTACGTTGTCTTCTTCTCTAGTGGTGGGCCTAAGTAGAAACCAAGGTGTTCATAATTTGAACCCTAATCAACCATGATTGTACCTTTATTCAAAAAATTAATGCATTGTAATAGGTAATTAATGAATGTGGAGAACAATACACACATAATCGGTACCACCTCAAGCATGCAATTGCTTTTATAACACTCTACCTCGTGCTATACTGCAAATTTGCAAAGGACATTGAATGAACAAGATTGATATTGTGGTGCACAAGGAAAGGTAAATTTCGAGAAACCAAGAACATAATTACCAAGGGTTTCAAAGTTGCATTCTGAAAGGTTGTTATCATCAACAAAACCAGGTATGTCTCAAATAACAAAAAATATGTTAACCATTTTACGCATGTAAATCTCGATATTATGATATTTCCCTTAATAACTGAAATGTTGATTATTCTGATGTAAATTTAACCGAATGGTGAATTGAAATATTTTATGAATTGTTAAAGATAATTGGTTAAATTTAAACCTAACTCACACATAAGGCACATATCTAAAAAATGAAAAACACGCTGGCTAAAATGAGCACTTTTGAAGCAAGACCAAACAATGAATTCAAATATTGCACTTCGCAAGTTGTACCAATTGGTGGGATAGCTAATTATACTCATTTAGGATGTTTTTCTAATGTCGAATTCCTCGCACGGACTAGACAAGACAATTCATCTCAATGCACAAAGAATGTTATAGCAAGTGGGTTACATTTAGCAGGAAGGTTTCCTTCAGCAATGGAGTCCCATGAATTGGTTATGGAATGTTTAAACTACTACAACCTAGAAAAAAAGAGTCATTGAGAAGGAAGGAAGAATCTATGTAGATATTTCTAAGAAAGGAATTGTATAGATATTTGGGCTTCTCACATTTCCTCAGATGAACCCTATAGATGTAAAGATGAAGGCTAAAATCTACTTGAGCATTGAAGAATAGAATAGAAGAGTTATGAGTACCCAATGGTGTCAAGAGGAAATTACAAAACAAACTAAGCCAATTCTAAGATCTATGTTCAACCCATACGCTTAAGATGTTATAACTATGCTAAGCAGGATAGCTAGATTGTGAGATGCCAGTAAGTTTGAGTCATGGATGTTAGTGATCATAGCCAAATTAATGGAAGGCCCTATGTAAATGCATTGGGAAGTTTTTATCAGTGATAGGTTGCATGATCAGAAAAAGTCATTTCCAAAGTCAAGATGTTTTTCTATGTCCTCGTATGTGATATATTCCTACGCTTTAAGGGGAAATAAGCAAGGGTTGAATAGAGTCAGTACTCTAGGCAAAGAAGCAGGAAACAATATGATATATAATCATTTACTCCAAATTACTATCCATGAATATAGGGAGCATTATCAGAGAGTCAATGATGTGTTTTCCATGAAGTTGGTGAGATTAATAGAATGCGACAAAGCTAAAAGATTATCTCTGGAAGCACAAAGAAATATTAAATAGGTTGGAGGCTAGTACATTAAGCTTCTAACTTTCACCTACATTAGGGTGTAAGGGTTTGAAGGATATCCCTTCATGTTGCCTAGGTACCCTACAGAAAAATTAGTACTATTAGAATTGGTAAGACAATTGAAGCCCTCTCAAGCTCTTTACAACGCAACACAAGAAAATTTCTTTCAAATTTCCCATTGTAATGGGGAACTACAAATGTAATGCAATCAAAGCAGCTAATTTTTGTGAAGAGGAGTTGAAGACATACAGGTTGGAATAATTTCCACTATGAAGAAAAAATTGACCCAAAAGGGAATATTTCCAAGTGGATAGCCGGTAAACGTGTTCATTTTTACCGTTTAGAAGATTACTAACTCAATTGTGATGATGAACATAAAGTAAGGGAAATAAAATATGAAAGATTGTCATTACAATCTACACAGATTCTCAAGATTCATGACATTCCAGATCAATTGGAAGAAGATGATGGTGAAGCATTAAATCTAGCTTATAATGAAAATAGGGTCTATGATGAACCTATCCCATATCCAGATTGTGAAAGTAGAGAAATAACATTTGTTGAGGAATTTTCTAAACCAATTTTAATGCAGACTCAATGATGGATAGATGATTTTTGTAAATCTTTGAGAAAATTTGGAATAAGGCCCACATTCTCACTCGATACAAGGAAGAAACAAAGAGAAGAAAATGATCCTGAGCATGAGGAGCCTACTAAGAAAAAAAGAAAAGATGGTAAAGAAGCCGCTTCTATACATATTGAACAGAGAACTTCTGAGCTACAGTAAAATAGACACTGGGAAAAACTCTTATGGTTCTAGAAAAATGTTCTGAGCTAGATGAAGCTCAAATTAAAGAACTAATGGATAAATTGGGTGCCATATGGGAATGAGTAAAAGAAAAGAATTCTAAAGATAAGCCCATGGTTTAACCATTGGTAGAAGAGATTCTAGATACAGGTTCAATTACTATGAATGTTGAAGAAGAAGAATTCATAAGAGGAACACTAGCTTCAGAGGCTGGAAACCCTGAAGTTCTTGAAATGGAAATAGAGGAACTGCATACAGATTCCCCATTGATAATGTTATCAAAGATTTCTCTAATTCCTGGCCTTTGATAGGGAATGATCAAAATGATGTTGAGAAACCACGAGTTTTTAAAAAATGAAAGAAGAACAGGTTGAAATTGAAGATAAAGAACCTTCACAAACCTCAGTTGATGGGGTCAGAGATGAAGAGAATCTTGATGTGATAGGATATGAAGGTTATGTCCTAAGAATTGATACAAAACACTTGGATGGATATGAAAATAAAAATCTTGGAATGGAAGAGACGATTAACCTGGTCAACAACTAGTTGTACCTTTGTTTCTTACTCTAACTTGGATGGTTCCTTTTGGGATCTACCTGCTAGAATGAGATCAACTTCACCTAGTGCTAGCTTTTACTCCCGGTGATCCAAAATCCATGCCAGTGAATACTGGAGATGTTTTAGTTTCAGGGGATGTGACAGATAAAGTTGAAAATTTAAGAGGAGAAGTTCCTAAGGATACTAAAAAAAAGGAATAGATAAATGGTACAGAGGTAGAATATAATGAAGATGCACCTAATTGGTTAATTGGAGAATTAGCTTCCCCATTGGAAGTGGAATTAGTACCTCTGGATCTCAAAAGTTGAATGCAATAAGTAGATACTCCTAAGTCTAGGTGAAGAGCTAAAATGAAACATGTCATGCAGAAGAATGTAGATGGAGGTAGAACACTCCATATAGCTACCCTAGTACAGTAGATAAAAATAGACATGAAATAACACCTAAGGAGTATAAAATAACAAGTATCAATGTTGGACATTTATCCTGGACACAAGAATTAGAAGAAATGAAGATGAATTTGGTTATAACTATTGCCAAGGTGCATAAGAGTAAACAAAAGAAAAGAGAGCTAAAGGAACAAATTGCTAGCCTAGAGAATTTTATAAAATCATTAACCCAATTTGGTCAAGCACAAGTTGAATTGCCTCAAAATCCAGTACTCATGTCACAAAAGCAAAGATGTCATCGCAGTGCTTCACCATAAAATGAATGTTTTGATGAATGGATCAAGTAACATAAGGCAAGGAAGACACAATGATATTTATAATTGGCTTGTATAACCATTGGGAAAGAATGAAAAGGAGAATGAAAATTTTGATAGTTCAAATTGATAGAAGCAAAGCATAGAAGATGTTTTAAGAATGTCCAGAATTTAAGAGAAGAAGAATTCAGAACAAGGTATCAATTAAAAAATGGAAAAACAATTACAAAGTTTTTTGTATAAAAGTATAAAAGGATTTGAGAAGTCAGTAAAATTGATTGATAGATTTTATTTAAATTTCCTTTGATGTAAACTAAGGGAAACTAAAAATCAGATATGAAAATATTTTTTGTTATTGTACCAAGAAGTGACTTCATATGAATTTTCTGTCTAAAAAGTGAAAACCAAGGAATTTTTTATTGTTTCACTAATTAAGAAAAACACAATTTGGGTTGCAAAAAATTTGTTAAATTTTAAGTTCAGGAATTATGAAGAAAAGGAAATTTCAAGATTTTTATGTAAATTCATATTCTTTTAAAAGTTGATAGATTATCTTTTGGCAAAAAAGACCTTCCAAGATGGTTTTATGAAATTTGTGAATAATCTATGCAAATTCATTTGCTTTGATTTCCAAGGTTGGGTGATTTTCATGTGTTGCTTTTATTTTATTTATTTGAAGATTTTCAAAAATTGAGGTAAAAAATTTTTTTCCTATTGCATTTAATCCAATTAAAAACTTTTCCAATACAATCAATATCGAAATTTGAAATTATTGATTGAAATTTTTAATTCAAAATTGAGTTGTGATTAAAACTAAAATAGATCAGTTTTTGATATTAAAAAACAATATCACATTTACCAACTAGTTTGGTCAAGAATTACTTTGATTTTTGGGATTAAGCTAATTTCAATAATGTTCCAAGTTTTGAAGAAATAAATAACTTTTTCACATTTTTTCAATGGTTTTGATTGGTTACTAAATCATTTTAATTTTTTTAATAAAATGATAATGATGAAATTAGTAATCTATTGATTATCTTTTTTTT
This sequence comes from Sequoia sempervirens, assembly GCA_007258455.2. Lineage (NCBI taxonomy): Eukaryota > Viridiplantae > Streptophyta > Pinopsida > Cupressales > Cupressaceae > Sequoia > Sequoia sempervirens. Next base: position 45,038 of record VDFB02066385.1, read on the forward strand.
AATGAGGATTTATTAATTAATTGTAAATTAATTGGCCCCTTTAATGAATGATAAGTATGAACCTGATAAAAACCTAAGTCATGAACATAAATTATATTTATTTCAAGTAATCTATGGTGAATAACTTAAACTGCGATTAATATTTGAGGAAATTAAATAAATTTAAGAAAAGATCTTATATTATATTAGAAAATTGTTCAATGTATTCAAATGATTACTTGTATTCCAGTTGAAATTATCAATCATTAATGCCTTAATCCTTTATCAAATTGAGTGTTTTCATGTTCTTTGGACCACCATTTGAGAGATATATGGTTTCATAATGATACTCAACCATTCCTAGATGATCTTATTTTAAATTTTCTTGTACCTATTCATGATTTAGACAATATACCATATGACTATGATACATATTAAGGATTTTTATTCTTTATGGAGAGCTTTTGCATGTTCAAATGATCTTAATGATGATGATGTTTCTTCAAATTATCCTTCTCCTCTTATAGTTATAATTGTTGATCCTTCATCTTCATTGAGTCCTAGTGCAAAATTATTGAGTGTGACTCCTCACAGTCCTACTTGTTTAAAGTTCAATGTGGCTATCACTTATAGTAATTTAGTTTAATAGGACCATTATAGTCTTTTAAATTTAGCTTTGTGTCTTGAATACTTGAAAATTATTATAGAATTATTTTGTGAGTCTCATATTATAGATTTGGAGGACATGCTTGAGGATATCCACTTCCTCTTTAATGATATTTATAACACAATTATTGTCAATTCATCATTGTCTTTAGATATTGTTTTTGATTTTCCACATGGTCTTGATTTTTCATTCTATTTGATTGGGATTGCACATAATTTTGTTGTCATAAAATTTATCATGCAGAGATTTAGAATTTTTTAGAGACACCCATCATAAGAATTCTTCCCTCATCTCTCTTATTGGAGATGAAGTTTCTTCTACATACATTGTTGAATTTTTTTCTTCCCAAGGGGAGTAATTTTATTTGTATGCATTGGTTTGTTTTCTATATTCAAGCTTTCACCATTGGTACAAGAGCTACTAATACATGGGGGAATATATAGTGTCACTCTATATCTCCCATGGATAATATTTGATTGTCTATTTGTGAAGGATGTAGTCCTTGGGGGTTCATTTTGGGTCCTTCCATCACTTGTATGACCTATATTTCCACAACCAAAACATTTGAAAGGTAACTTACCTTTGTACTTTCCAGTACCCTTTTTCATTATTCTTACAAAGTTAGCTTCCACATCATCTTGAGATCCTCCTAATATGATATCTCAATATTCTCTTATTTTCTTAAAAGCAATCTCAACTTTTGCATTACTTGTACTAAATTCTCTCATTTCAAAAGCAAATAAAGAACCATACATCTTATCTTTGGTAAATTTCTCTAGAAGTATTCAAATTCATAACTTTCACCAATTTAGAATTAGCAAGACCACTTAAGAGATCATACCTTTCTTTACCATTGTTTTCATAGGCCTTGATCTAATCATCGGTCTTTGGACCATTTTCAAGTATAGTATATCTAGTCTCTACAAACTTCTAGATTTCAAATCCAAGAGAAACTAGAAAAACTTCCATCCTTATCTTCCAAAATGCATAATCTGACCAATCAAATAGATGAACATCTTCCTTGTGCACCATCCCAGATCTACCTCAAGCAGTTAAGCTTTCTTCCAAGGAACCTTTCTCTGATACCAATTTTTTAATGCACAAGACAATTGAGAGGGGGGTGAATCATTTGTACCTTAAAACTTCAAAAACTTCACAAACATTTAGATCCACATTAATTTAATTAACCCTTAATATGTTAGAATGATTTATCATGAAAGTAGATAATATAAATAGATCCAAGACAACACTATGCACAAGGAAACACTAGATTTACATGGAAATCCCAATAAGGGAAAAATTGTGGTGAGGATTATCCCACAATATAAAGTAATATAAATATCGATTACAAAGGGATCACTGTTGGAGGGCTCACTTCCCAAAGAAAAAATGTTCACTATCAAAGGCTCACTACCAAAATATAAAAGATAGAGAAGAGTGTTACAATGATAAATCCATGTCAATGCAACAAAAAATTCTACCACAACATCACCAACACCTTTGTAGCCTTACTAAAGATTGTAGGAACCTTCTTCTCACTACATCTAGTAATCTAACACATGAAAGCTCACACTACACTACACAAATTTGTACCTCACAACTCTAAAATTCACATCATTCACATCACACACATCTATCTTTTTATCCCTCAACAACTCAACTCATATTTATACCATCTTCATCCTTAAAAACATTCTCCAAGGTTGGATATGCACCTCAACCATGTAAATTCAAATTAGGTCAACACCAAAATATTCCTACAGTGGAAAGGAATGAATGAGGAACACAAAATTTCTTAGCTAGGACCTAAATCCACTCATAAATGCCACACCATGCTTCCACAAACATTGAAGAAACTCCAAAATTAGTGTAAACACCTAAGGTCGACCGAACCTATGTTAACACCATTAACATTTAAGTTCACACTTCCTCAAATCCAAAGAATACTTGTGGACCACAAACCATGATTGAACATGATCTAGAATATCCCACAAATACCCTAAAATCCAACAAATTCCTTTGCAACAACTTTTGCTTAAAGAATATACACACCCAATACACTAAAATAATTCTTCCATACACTACAACTCAAGAAATTGACTTCCAAACCACAAAACCTCAAACAACTTTGGTGTAGGAGCACCCAGTACACACATTTTTCAAAATTCAACATTAGTAGGAAAGCATTAGGAAACTAAGGCGTATTTGGGTCATTTAATGATTTAATAAGGCCTTTGAGCCCATTAATGATTTAATTAGGGGTCTTTGATGTTAGTTAGTTCAAAAAATACAAAAGGTTGCATAATAATGTACTTATTGTCAACAAATTGTTAAAAGTGAAAAACTAGGCAATTAGGGGTCTATTTGGTTAAAAAATTTGGTTTGCAACATCCACCTAACTCAAATGACAGTTGGATGACATTGGGAAGGGTTATTGGATGTTAAATAAGCCTCTCATGGTCGAGGAATGGTTTTTGAATTAGTTTTTTTGAAGTTCTAATAAAAAAAGTGGTTGTTTTCTAGAAATTTATGTGTAAATTTGATACTAAAACATGTGGTACGACCTTTGTACAACTTGTACGGGCTCAAACCTATTATGGTTGGAAAGAGGAGAGTGTCATATTTCATTTGAAAGTGGTTTGGTTAATTTTCATTGAGTTTAGAGGGTTTTATTGACATTTTACTAAAACTGTCCATGCACAGCCATTAGAGGGTTTGAAAGTCTAAAAATGTAGTATTTGACCATTCCATCCATTTTATGCCACTATAACTCAGTGGAATGGTCTAATATGATGTAAATTAGATGTGTGTAAGTTTTGGATGCAGATGTGGACACTTGTGACTTTTCAAGGTGATGCCCTAGTTGAATTTTTGTGCATTTTCAATGCAACTGAAGGTGTAGAAGTTGAGTTTTTGTCAATTGATGTTATGGCTACCCATGTGAAGGTTTTGTGAGCATGTAAAGGTATAATGGGATGCATTCCAAGTGGTTGCAAGGTTTTGTGTGGTGTGGAGATGTCATTTTCATTAAACCCTCCTAATTTGTAAGCAAAATGAGGGTTTCTAGTTTTGGGGTCTTAAAATGCATGACTAACTCAAGAGGTCATTGATTTAGATGTTTTACAACATGTTGATCTTCTTTTTTTAGGTTTTGAGTGAATATTTCATGATTGAAGGGTAGTTGCTTTGTAAATTGGACCAATTTAGGCCTAGTTCAAGAGAGGCCAGTCATAGATCTCATATAATTTTTGAAACAAGTGCTTAAGAACTTCTGATATGTTTGAATAGGCCATAATGGGTATCCAAAAAGAGTTTGGGTTCATGGGTGTGAGGTGTCTTTGAAAAGTTATTCCTTTTTGTTTTCAAGTTTGGAAGGTTGCTTGGCATTGAGGGTGAGTTGAATGCATGGTAAAGAAGAGTTCTTTGTTCCAAAGTTGATATTTTCATTGTTGTGAATGACCTTCACCTTGGCTCTGCATTAGAGTGGTATCAGAGCTAGGAAGTAGATCTATTGAAGATTGAAGAAGAGCATTTGGCTTGAATCATTTGAAGATACAAGATACAATGGACTTCAGAAGGTTAGATGAGAAAGAAGAACAAATGAGGAATGCTCTTTTCCAGACCAGATATAAATGCAAAGGTAAGATATGTAAGGTACTGATTGATTCAGGTTCATTAGATAATGTTGTCTCAAAGGAAATGGTTGAAAAATTGCATTTGACAAGGCTAAAACATGAATCACCTTACAAGGCATATTGGGTAAATAGTAATCAACACGTTGTGGTTCGAGAGCAAGCTTTTGTAGATTTTCAGATTGGTCCTTATAATGATGTTGTACAATGTGATATAATGCCTATAACAGATTGTCATATGATACTAGGAAGGGTTTGGCAGTTTGATAGGTATGCCTTACATGATGGTGGGACAAATGTGTATGATATTATGAAGGATGGAATCAAGTTCAAGCTAACCCCATTGCAGGGAGATGACAGAGAACAAGACAAAATGGCAAGGATAGTGATGATGGGAAGGAAAGAGTTCCTCAAGTATGAGGAAGACAAACATAGTGAAGGTGCAACCACTCAGATAGAGGAAAAAGTTGAGGCAGTAAAAGTACACAAAGGAGCAATATTAGAAAGGAAAAAATGTGAAGAGTTGGTGATGAGAAGAAAGGAATTCCCTATGAAGGATCAAGACAAGTTTTTCAAGCAAGATGAAGACAACAAAGGGACTGATTTCAGTCAAGTAAAGGTAGAAGCAAGGGTAGGACAGTTACATACTGTCATAACAGAGGTATGCAGATCAGGTATCAAGTATTGTGAAATGAAGAATCTTAGGGCAGAGACCCTAATGAAAGGAAAAAGAAAGATAAGTGGAGACAGGACAGAGAAGAGGCGGAAATGGCCTAGTAAGGTCATGGTGGAAAAGATGGATTGTCCAATGAAAGGACAAGGAGATAGAGAGCAGTAGCAAGAGGATGACAAAAGACCTAGTGGCAAGGAGGTCTTGGGAGGAAAAAGAATGGATGTGGAAATAAGAGAGAGTAGACAGATTGAAGAAAGCCATCTAAGGCTTGTAGAGAATGAAGAAATTAGAGTAGGTACATTGATGTGTCCTTTGAAAAAAAAAAGGAACAAGGAGCAACCAAATACTGCTACAACAGAGGCATTTAGGACAGAAGACATAAAGATCAAGGAGACAGAGAGTATGACACAGGTTATGAAGATAAGAGTTGTAGGTAGCCAAGACAAAAGGCTAGGGAAAGAAGGTATGATAGTGGAAAGTGAAGACAAGCTCAGGAAGAGCATGGTAAGAGTGGAGAATTGTCCATTTGAAGGAAAAGAAGCTAATGGATTGAAAATACAGAGATAAGAAAGAATTCAGTCAAGAACAAGAGGTTTGAAAACAAAATGAACCAAGAAAAGTGGCAAAAAGCATGAGAAAGAAGTTGTAGAGAAGCAGATTGAAGGTATGATGTTGAGAGAAGATGATGATGGATAGTTGAAGAATGTTCCTAAACAAGATAGGACAGAGGTCCTAGAGACTGAAAATTGGATACAAAGAGTGGACAGATAGGTAGAATGTCAAGACAAGATGTTAGAAAAGACACCATGCCAAGAGCAATGGCAAAATGCAGAGAAAAGGTGAGGGAAAGAGGTTGAGGGAAGTGTAGTAAATGTGAAAGGTGAAGTTGGAAAGGCAAAGAGTTTTCCAAAAGTCCCAAAGATGGAAGGGACTGATGATGGTGAGTTGCTAAAGGTTCCAAATAAGATGGTTAAGAGACAAGGAATGAAGGAAGTGCTTTATCACTTCATTGTTTTGATGATCATGTTGATGGAGGATATTCATATGATGAGTTGGTTTGTAATGAAATAAGTTGCAAAACAGAGAAAGGGAAAATGGATGAGGGACAAACAGAACCTAGAAGTACAGATTCAAGTTGATAGAGCAGACATGAAGAGTCAAAGTGACAAAGCAAGCATGGAATTTCAAGAGGAGGACAAGTATAAGCCCAAGGTGAAGATGAGACAATTGCAGGGACAAAGAGGAGTATATAATCACATTTTTTTTGTAGGTACAGAAGTTTCCAAGGGACTTGGAAGAATTTTAAGCCAGGGTGTTTGGTGCAGGAACACCCAATACACACATTTTTCAAAATTCAACATTAGTAGGAAAGTATTAGGAAACTAGGGAGTATTTGGGTTATTTAATGATTTAATAAGGCCTTTGAGCCATTAATGATGTAATTAGGGGTCTTTGATGTTAGTTAGCTCAAAAAATACAAAAGGTTGCATAATAATGTACTTATTGTCAACAAATTGTTAAAAGTGAAAAACTAGGCAATTAGGGGTCTATTTGGTTAAAAAAGTTGGCTTCCAACATCCACCTAACTGAAATGACAGTTGGATGACATTGGGAAGGGTTATTGGATGTTAAATAAGCCTCTCATGGTCGAGGAATGGTTGTTGAATCAATTTTTTTGAAGTTCTAATAAAAAAGTGGCTGTTTTCTACAAATTTCTATGTAAATTTGCTGCTAAAATGTGTGGTACGACCATTTTATGACTTGTACGGGATCAAACCTATTATGGTTGGAAAGAGGAGAGTGTCAGCTTTCATTTGAAAGTGGCTTGGTTAATTTTCATTGAGTTTAGAGGGTTTTATTGACATTTTACTAAAACTGCCTGTGCACAGCCATTAGATGGTTTGAAAGTCTAAAAATGTAATTTTTGACCATTCCACCCATTGTATGCAACTTTAACTTGGTGGAATGGTCTAATATGATGTAAATTTAAATTATATGTGTGTAAGTTTTGGATGCAGATGTGGACACTTGTGACTTTTCAAGGTGATGCCCTAGTCGAATTTTTTGTGCATTTTCAATGCAACTGAAGGTGTAGAAGTTGAGTTTTTGTCAATTGATGTTATGGCTGCCCATGTGAAGGTTTTGTGAGAATGTAAAGGTCTAATGGGATGCGTTCCAAGTGGTTTCAAGGTTTTGTGTGGTGTGGAGATGTCATTTTCATTAAATCCTCCTAATTTGTAAGCAAAATGAGGGTTTCTAGTTTTGGGGTCTTAAAATGCATGACTAACTCAAGAGGTCATTGATTTAGATGTTTTACAACATGTTGATCTGCTGTTTTTAGGTTTTGAGTGAATATTGCATGATTTAAGAGTAGTTGCTTTGTAAATTGGACCAATTTAGGCCTAGTTCAAGAGAGGCTAGTCATAGAACTCATATACTTTTTGAAACAAGTGCTTAAGAACTTCTGATATGTTTGAATAGGCCATAATGGGTATCCAAAGATAGTTTGGATTCATGGGTGTAAGGTGTCTTTGAAAATTTATTCCTTTTTTTTTTCAAGTTTGGAAGGTTGCTTGGCATTGAGGGTGAGTTGAATGCATGGTAAAGAAGAGTTCTTTTTTCCAAAGTTGATATTTTCATTGTTGTGAATGACCTTCACCTTGGCTCTGCATCAAACTTCAACTAAAGAAAGATACAAACACTATCAACACCCTTCCAAATCTGTTAGACCTGAAATCATTGTGTGGAGAAATGTCGAGGAAAACCATTTCTCTCAAATGCTTATGCAATATGCAACTCACACACTGGTGAACACAACTTCCTCTACACAATGATATAGTACACAAAATTATGAATTCAACACCTTTGAACACCTCTGATCAACATATCAAAACCACACAAGTAGATCTTCAACATAGAAGAAATTTGGAGTCAAACCAAAATGCTACTTTGCAACACAAAACACCACCACAACCTAATTTTTCCTCTATTTATTCAATTTTTCTCAAAAGAACTTGGAAACCAAGCACTAGAGACACACCCTCAACATCTTCAAAACTTCCTCATCATCACCAAGACAACTATAACATAGCAACTCAACCATATGTCCATAGGCATAAGCTTATCAAAGAAACACTAGAGGTTGACACCAGTAGCTTACTAATGAAAACATAATGAAACTAATCAAAGCACCATCAAAGACAACATCAACTCAATACCAACTTCTCACACCCTTAAAATAATATCCCGCTTATATATTTAACACCAATGACAACACCAAAGCTTTTTTACATCAATGAAAACACAAACTGCACATACTTGAAAATTTTTGTTGGTCTTAGGAATAATTCCCATGTCCGATTCTCCTCAATCTACCTAGTTCTTCTTCCATAGCTTTGATCCAATTCTCATCCTTGCATGTTCTAGTTACTATTTTAGGTTCTACCTTAGAGAGAACAAAAGTTTACATGTTCCTCTACCATAGAAGCTCTTCTTCTTGTTAGTACACCTTTACTCTTATCTCTAATTATTTAATCTTCAAAATGATTCCTTTGTACATACTTAAGAGTCTTAGGATTCTTTTCTGAAGCTTCTTCCTCTTCCACTATCATCTCTTTTTCTTTCTCTTATTGTTTTTCTTCTTCTCTACAAGGGGGTTCATTAGATTCACATCCTTCTATCAACATTGATCTTTGATGTGATTCTTCATCCAATTTGACACTTGTACTTTCAACTATTTTATTTACCTTTTTGTTGTAGCACCTATATGCCTTGCTCTTTGTAGAGTATCCAAGGAAGATTCCTTCATTTGATCTTGCATCAAACTTTTCTAGATTTTCTTCATCTCTCCTGATATAATATTTATTTCCAAACACTCTGAAATATTTCATAGTAGGAGGTTTTCCATACCATAGTTCGTAGGGGGTCTTTGAATTATTCACTCTTGCTTGTCCTTTGTTAAGAATTCACACTACAATATGAATAACTTATTTCCAATAGACTTCTGGTAGATTGTTTCCTTCATCACGGTTCTTGCTACTTCTTGAACTATCCTATTCTTCCTTTCCATAACTCCATTCTGTTGAGGAGTCCTAAGAGCTGATAAATGTATTTTTATCCCATGATCTTCATAAAAGCTATTAAACTCATTGGAGGAAAAATCACCACCTTTTTCAGACATGAAACATTTTATTTTCAAATCTATTTCATTCTTAACCATAGATTTCAATTCATTAAATTTATCTAGAGATTCTAATTTTTCTGTGGGAAATGTCACCCATCATTCTAGAGTAATCGTCTATCAACAACATAAAATACTTGTCACCTTGAGAGCTTATTGTTTTGGTAGGTCCACATAGGTCTATATGCACCAAATCCAAAGGTCTTGTAGTGGAATGTTCCTTAGTTTTGAACCTCTTCTTTGTTTGCTTTCCTACTTTCCAAGTTGAAACTCATTACAAATTGCATTGATAGGATTTGTAATTCTCGGCATATCTCTCACAGCTTGAGTAGAGTTGATCTTCACCAGGCTATCAAAATTGATGTGACCCATTCTTCTATTCCATAGCTAACTTTCATTCATTTTAGACATAAAGAACTTAACACCACCACCTCTAAGGTGATAAAAATTTCCTTTTGTCCTTTTTCTAGTTGCAACCAATGTTTCAGAGCATCCTTATCTGATTTCCCACCCATCATCCTAAAACACCAAATTGTATCCTCTGCTGCACATTTGTCCTACATTTAGAAGATTATACTGAAGACCTTTGACATAAAGAACATCATTTGTCATATGATTTTTATCAAAACTAATTGAACCTTTTCCACAAATCTTAGCAGATGTATCATCACCAAACTTAACAAGACCATCATCATACTTTTCAATCTAACAAATTTACTCTTATCACCTATCATATGATTTGAGTATCCACTACCAATTATCTAGTAGTTTCTCTCCTCTCTTGCATGAAAATAACTCAACATATTTCTTTCATACATCTTTCAAAATCAATAGAATTAGTTCTAAAATTTAAAGCCATAAACAAGCATTCATCACTTCCATCATTTGAATAGTCTTATTCCTCATCATCAGATACACCAATATCTTCTTTAACATAATAACTCTTCTTGACAGATTTGTCTTTATGATCTTTACATTTGTCATTTGAAAATTTGATTTGACATTTAGAAGCATAATGACTTATCTTTCCATAATTGAAACACTTATAGGGTAACTTACCTTTGTATTTTCCAATGCCCTTTTTCAATCTCCTTACAAAATTTTCTTCCACCTCATCAATATCATCTAGATCAAATTCATCATTCTCTTTCTTACTGAATTTAAAAGCATTTTATTTCTTTCGTGTATCTTTGTCATAATATCTTAATTCAAAAGTAGTTAAAGCACCAAACATTTGATCTCTAGAATATTGATCCAAATTCGAGCTTCCTTAATAGTAGAAACTTTAACACTATAAGATTTAGGAAGAGTTCTCAATACCTTTTTCACAACTTCACTTTCCTCTATTTTTCCACACCATTGATGGAATTAATAATTTCATCCATTCTGAGCATATAGCCAATAATATCATCTTATGACATCCTTAGGGTTTAAAATGTGGCTTTGAAATTTTGCATCTTTGCTTGCTTAACCTTATCATGTTCTTCATAAATGCTCTGCAACTTTGTCCAAATATTTTTAGCAATTTTGGGAATTATCACCTTCACAAGTTCTGAATCAGAAAGCCCTATCAAGAACACATTCCTTGATTTTCCATTATTCTCATAATCCTTGATCTCATCATCACTTGTTGAAGTAGTTGGAATAGTGTATCCATTTTTAATTGACTTCCAAACACAAAATCCTAATGAGACAAGAAATGCTTCCATCATGACTTTTCAAAAAAATAATAGTTTGTTCAATTGAACATAGGGACCTTGACACCATTCATGTGCACCATCCTGATCTACCTCAAGTCGTTAAGATTTATCCAAGGAACCACAACTCTAATACCAATTTTTTGACACACAGAACAACTAAGAGGGGGGGTGATTTAGTTGTACATTAAAACATTCAAACCCCCATTAACCATCAAACCCTTATTATGCATGAACATGAATGTAAACTAATGAAACATAAACACATTCACAACCATACACCATAGAACACCAAATTTATGTGGAAAACCCTAATCAAGAAAAAACCATTGTGAGGATTAACCCACATATATATGGATAACAACATTGAATACAATAGGCTCACTATCAGAAGGGCTCACTACCCAAAGGACTCATTGTCTAAAATAGAAAGAGAATAGAAGAATATTACAAGGATGTTCACTACCTTAGAGAAATAGGAAGATTCACCACAACAACTCTACACCATCTGCAACCTTCAACTCACTACGTCTAACAACTTTAGGTACACTAAAAATGTAGACACCTTCTACTCGTTGCTTTTGGTAGCCTAAGGTGTTAAAGCTCGTACTCAAGTATCAACACCTAATTACATCCACATCATTTTGCATCACACAACACAACACACACTTATTCAATAATAGACCTTGCATATATATCAACTACAACCTCAAACAACCTTCTCCAAGTCAGCTTGAATGAAAAAAATGCACGTCAAATGTGCAACCAACAAATAGTTCAACACCAAACACTTTTGCAATGAAAAGAAGTGAAGGAAGACCACACCAATGGTTAACTAGGACACAAATCTACACCGAAACTCTACACCATGCTTCCATAAACAACAAACCATCTTTTCAATTAGCGCTAACACACTGGGTTGGCCAAAGTTGCACCAACACTATCAATTAATCAAATCACTCTTCACCAGCTCTGTATATGTCCTATGGAACACATAGAAAAATTACACAAAATCTTGGAATATTCCAATATCATCAAAATATTCAGCAACATTTCCATAACCACTTGAAACTAAGAATACTATCATCATGTGCAACCAACCACACTATCATAGACATATAACTCACCAACCAACCTTGCAAAATGAATGAACACTAAATACTCTATGGGAAGGTAGATATAGACAATATTAGCATGTTCCCAAATCTATAAGACAAGAAACCTCAACAAAAATTAATGCAAACCAATTCCATTTCTCTCAAACAACCTTCTTCATAGGCAAGACGTTGTCAGACATATCTTCCACTATCGCATGACCTAGAACCTGAAAATTTGGATATAACACCTCTAAACACCTCTGATCATCTCATCCAAACCTCACAAGCACATATTTAACCATGAAGAAATGCAAAGCACAATGCAGAACAAAACTTTGGAAACCAAGTGAACTAGCTGCATCAACAACACCTTCTCAAAACCATAAGCACCTTCTCATCATAACCACACTAGAGGTTGACATAAGTTGACATCATTGACAACACTAATGAAAACATAGTGCAATAATCCCCTCGTTGACACAAATGAAAACACTAATTTCCAACAGTGTTGTGCTAGGCATCCATATAAAAATGCTCAAGTTCATAGGCCAACAAGCTCCATTATGCTATGTCTATGGACTATTTTGCAAATCTCACCTTAGGGAATGCATAAAATTTTAATGTTAGAGTGGATAGTTTAATGTCACATGGGATGAATCTTTCTAACCACACCTCAGGAGGCGAATAAATGTTTAACATCATGAGGGATGGTTTAATGTCATAGGGGAAGAAATTAGTAAGCACACCTCAAGGGGTGCCTAAACATTTAATGTCACAAAGGACAAATTGTTAACCACACCTCAAGGGGAATTATAAATACCACCACAAAGGTGGCACATGAATAAATTGAAATCCACACCTCAGGAGGTATTATGCATAATACCACCACCAAAGGGGAACATGAATTAATTGAAAGGACACACCTTAGGGGTTATCATGTACAATACCACCACTAAAGGGGCACATGAATGAATTGAAAGGCTATATTTTAGGGGGCATCACGCACAATACCACCACTAAAGTGGAACGTGAATGAATTGAAAGGCCACACCTTAGGGGGTATTGTGCACAATACCACCACTAAAGTGGCACATTAATGAATTGAAGGCCACATCTTAGGGGGTATCATGAACAATACCACCACTAAGGGGTCACATGAATGAATTGAAAGGCCATACCTTAGGGAGCATCTTGCACAATACCACCACTAAAGGGTCACATGAAATTGAAAGGCCACACCTTAGGTGGTATTATGCACAATACCACCACTAAAGGGGTACATGAATGAATTGAAAGGCCACACCTTAGGTGGCATCATGCACAATACAACAACTAAAGGGGCACATGAATGAATTGAAATGCCATAGCTTAGGGGGTATCAAACACAATACCACCTGTGATAGGTCGAAATAGAGTGTTAGAAAGCAAGCAACAAGTTAAAGAGTGCAAATAAGCAACTTAAAACAACCTACACCTCAAGATTAGCCTAAGTTGGAAACAATGCAAGACAAAGCAACGAAATGAAACTTTATACCTTGCGTTGAGTCAATCCTTTGGTTGGCCCTTCAATCTTTGATGTGTATGCTCCTTGGATGGCAAGATGCAAGCTAGATGAGGATGTGAAGATGGATGCAAGTAGATGAAAACAAGAAAATGGCTAAGTATGGATTGAGAAACAAAACTGCAAGAGTTTGGCTAGCAAAATGATCTCCCCCAAAATGAGAGAAAAGAGGGGGTATTTATAGGATTTTTGGAAAATCCTAGGGGAAATGGACGGTTGAGATTGATCCACCAAATATCAAGATGTAGGGCTAAGGTGAGTTGAGAACTCACAAGCCCTCACATCTTGACATGTGGCATGTGAGATAGCCCTAAAAGGTGAAGTGGACATGAGGTGGAAGGAGAAGGACATGACATGGAGAGGGGTACAAAGTACCTTGGGATTGGACAAGATCTCCTCATAAAGGAGGTACTTGTCCCATGTGGGTGAGAGGACAAGTGGGGAATTAAAAATTCCTCAAATATCCTATGGGGAGATGGGAAAGAATTTTAAATTCCAAAGGGCATTGGGGATTAAAAGGTGAATTAAAAATTCACATGGGGAAGGGAGATGCCTTGTCAAAAAAGAAAGGCATTTAAGAGGGTTGACTAAGGACACATGTCATAAAGGACATGGGGAAGAGAAAAGGAATTTAATATTCCTTGGAAGGATAAAAGGAATTAAAAATTCCTTGAGAGGTTGATTAGGCTAGTGATGAGGAGAGGAAGGTTAGGTGGCTAAGAGAGATTAGAGGCCAATTGCAAAAGTTGGAGGATGTGACACATCCTAATCAAGGATTAGGCATGTGCACATCCTAATGATGGGATTAGAAGAAGGATTAAGATAAGATAAAAATGATGGAGGATGTGACATGAAGGGAATTAAATAAATGGAATATTTATTTAATTCAATTGATGGAAGGAGGATTAAAGAGATAAGGTATTATTGATTAAATACCTTAGGGATTTGGCAGAATTAAAGATATTAATTAAATAATAGGAGTATTACTTAATTAACGAAAATAAGATGAAAGAGGATGAATTTGGATAAATTAAGTGTCCAAATTTAGACATCTACATTTTGCCCCTCTTTGAGATGGTGTTACGAAGTAGCATCATTTCAAAGAATGTTAAAACATAGAACCTAGAAGAAGATGGTTAGATTGGGAAAGATTCCCCAGTCATTCAAAGAAGTGACTAGGAAGGAAGATGATGGGGGTAAAGATGGAAGTTAGGGATGAAGGATGCCCCCTCAAGAGGACATGCGGGTTCAAGAGAACACGAGTGTGCTCTCGAAATAGATGAGATGATGCAATGGGAGATGAAGCAGATGCAAAGTGATGGGAGAGAAAGGATGAAAAAGGCTGCAAGAGATTGGGAGGGGAGTGTGATGAAAGATGAATGGATGGGGGGGATTTTGAGGATGAGAGATGAAATGCAAGCTAAATGCAATTTGCCATCGTCGGAGCACTGATTTTTGCTATAGCAGAAGACACAAGATGCCAGGGTATGAAGAACCAAGGCGGGATTGTGTCTAATGCATAAAACAAACATAACAAACAAGAAGGCTATCCCAACACCCCAAAGTCATGGTGACCTTGGTCGGGCCAGGTATTGGGATAACCACAAGCACACAAGGATGCCCCAGCGTAACACAAGACCTCAGGGATCTTGGTGGGTACTATGTGAGACAACCGAGAAGACAAAAAAGATCAAGATACACCCCTATGTTGACAAGTCAAAGCACACCATGATATGATGGATCAAGGCAACCATGACAAGTGATGATAGGGAGCTCAAATGATAAACAAAATCCAAAAGCATCAAAAGATCACAATGAATTTCAAACGTCCTTTGCCATAGGATCAATTAAGGGGATGGATGGGTGTGATGAGGTCTGTTAGGAAGGATGCATCCTGTTGAGACCGATGATGGATACTAAATTAAAAGATTGATATGACGCAGGATATTTAGAACCGATGGGATTTGATGATACAAGTGAATCTCATTTGTTAAGATCTAGCTAGATAAGGGTGTAGCTTAACGACGCGACACAAGAGACATGACACAAGATTGACACAAGATGGGAGACTAACACATCCTAGCGACCTAGGGGCTCGGGGGCCGATCAAAGATTAGCCTTGCCTAAGTGGAAGCGCAGAGCCCTCGTAGTTCGATAAAAGGTTGACGACAGACCATGATGGAGATTTTGATGGATGACCAAGACAGGATGGAGAACAGGAGAAAAGGGGAAAATATAGATTGATGATGGATGGAACCCCAGGGGCAGATCAAATGATCAACCTTGCCTACGTGAAAGCGCAGGGGCGACGTAGTTTGACAGAAGGCCAAAGACAAATGATGGATGAAAGATGATGAGATAACCCTAGGTAAGGGGACAAAATGATTGGACCGACACGATGGGACAACATAGACCTGTGGGATTGGATAGGATGATGGTGACTATACAAAGTTCAGGGATGGGATAGCTATCCAGATCATGAAAAGAGGGATTGGGAGAATGATAGGATGGATAAATGAATGATGAGATGATGAATGATGAGATATAGGCTATAGCGAGATACCAATGACAAGGGATTATGAGATGGGATGAAGGGAGAGGATGGGGGGAGGAAAAGGATTGTTTGGGTGGATTGGATAGAGGGATAAGGATTTGGATGAGGAAAAGGTGACCAGACAGATAGATTACTAATCCTTGGAACTAGAAGGTGAAGGGTGGGAAAAGATGGAAGATTACGATTGATGAGAGTGTGAAATGATAAGATGTTTGATGAAGGTTTGAGATGATAGGAGGTTGGATGAAGTTTTGAGATGATAGATGAAGGTTTGAAATAAATGAATGGTTACACGGAGTGAGTGAATGGATTTATTAGAATGGAGGAATATGACCAAATTGAAGAAGATGGAGGGAGGAATCAGAAGACTCTATTCGATATCCAAAGATCGTGACTACAGAGGGGGTTTGGGTAAGCTCAGATTGGGATAAGATTAAAGCTCAGATGAGGATAAGATGAAAGCTCAGATGAGGATTGGATTGAAGACTAGAATGATTCTACACCGAGTTCCAGGGTTGAAAGGGCGTAAAGTGTTGACAATCAGATTTTTCCAAATTTGGCAATTTTTAAAAATTGTCAAATTTTGCCATTTTAGGAAACTTCATGGTTGTATGTTTGAGAGTCCCAATTTTTTTCAAGAAATACCCATTGGTGAGATAGGATGAATTGCCAAATAAAATCCCAGATTCGGGATATGCATTTTGAGTTATGAGTGAATAATTTTTCAAAATGCTGGAAAAAAACACTAAATTGGTATTTTGAGGGTCAAGATGAAAGTTTGAGGCCCCGAAAATGGGTCAAAACGGGTTCCAACAATTTTCATAGAAACCAGTTGGAAATCCACTTGTTATCGCATAACGCAACCACCCATCAAATTTCAGCTCAAACGGACACCCGAGTCAAAAGTTATGGCCCCCGGAAGTTTTGGTGTAAAAATCAAAACCCTAAAAAATATGGTTTTTCGATAAATTTTGAAAATTTCAAGACATGGGTTTTGTCTGGGACGACGAAAGAAAAAATGGGTAGGAAATTTT